>BMAO01034545.1:0-21750 GCA_019973975.1 Trichonephila clavata
TGGAAACCACAAAGTGTTGTTTTCAGGATAAAAAATAATAATATGCTCATTCTATAAATAGATTTTTTTGGGGGGACTACGATATGAGATTAAAAAAATTTTTGGAAACTCATCTGATAAAATTATTCTTAGATCATTTGTAAATATATATATTATATATATATATATATATAATATATAATATATAGCCCTCTTTTGCAATTTTCATGTTCTGGATCTTTATATACCTTTCATTAAGCAAAAAAAAAAAAATAGTTTTATTTTTGATGAAAAAAAAATTATTATTTTTGAAAACCATAAAGTGTTGTTTCGCCAAATATGGTCTTACATGTTAAATAATTGCAGGAACACAGAGATGTATAACAAAAAAAACCGGTATGCAACGACTATTTAAGGTGATACCACAAAAATACTCAAAGCATTTGCTGACATGATGTCTAAGCCACAATAAGAATATATTTTTTTGAAATAACAGTAGGGAAACGCTGTGTAACACGCATAATTTACAAAAAAAAAATGATGGAAGCATTTGTTAATACGGTTGTTGGATCATCTGTTAGAAGACCATTTAAAAATTTCGGTAAAAAAATTAAACAATTGTGTAAAATTCACCACAAATTACTATTAGACTGCTTTCTCAAAGATGAAAACCGTTTACAAACTTTAAAGCAATTAATTCAACAACAAAACGATTCAAGTATCGACGTGCTCAGTATATGGGTGTATGCCTATTTAATACTTAAGTTTCATCCTTCTACATCAAAGAAAGTTATTCATATATTGAAATATTTCGATTCGAACGAGTTTGTTAAATGGAGATTAAATTGTAAATTTTATTCAATGTCTTCATTTTTAATTTATCTATACAAGTTGAAACCTTTGTAAATATTAATAAATAGCTTATTTTATACATTATGTTGTTCATTTTTTTTCTAACCAGCTGGAAATTTTGTATGTTTGCAAGCTCACTGGAAAAAAACACCTTGATATATGCATTAAATACTTTTTAATTACAAAAAACTTAAAATTTAACCTTTGAACTTGATTTTTTTAAAAGTATAGGTTACAATTTTTTGGAAAACAAACAGTTCATTTTAAAAAAGTAACATTCTGATTTACAGTTTATTCACATAATTATGTTTAACTTTTTGGACACCAGTGTTTTCTTTTATTTAAAACTTTGTTTAACAAACTTATATTAAAAAAAGAAGTGGTTTAGAGAAGTACATTAAAATGCACAATTCACTCATAAACTGTGTTTAATTTACACATTGTCGTGTCGTGATCCACCCGCCGTGCGATGCACTGTTAACGTAACCTTGGAAGAAATTTTGTGAATTAACCTGAATTTTACCTGTTAATGCATATTTTATGGGTCTCAGAAAAACACCCAAGTAAAGTCTTGTTAGTGCACATTTTTCTGGGGAAAAAATAAGACTTTACGCAAAACAGGATAACTGAAAAGAAAATAAATATAATAACATTTTGTAAATTGAATAATATAGCATACAACCTTATCTAGGGAATAGACACTTATTTTGGTAATATAACCATTACGGGAGAAGCTATTGTGTTTCGAGCTTCTTAACGTTGAAATTTTCTTTAAAAGCTATTGTAATTTTCACTTTATTGCTGTATATGACATACTCTCATTTCCCAATTTTGAAGAATGCATTCAGGAACAGGTGTTGTTATTTTCGGAACTTCTTGTGTTTCCATAAAATTGTCTTTTACGCTTTCTAGCAATACTTTTAACCAAGCAAAAAATAAAGCGGAATAGAATTATTAAATGTTTTTTACGCTCTTTCAGTATGAAAATCAAACATATATGTAAACAAAGTCACTAAACAACAAATTTGATGCAAATATTCTATTTTAATTTGTGACTAAATATTTATACATTAATTTTCATGTCATATACCATGAAAGAGAAACGTAAACAAACAGTAGGCATTTCCGGTCAGAGAAACTCATGATCAAGTAATATTAAAAAAGCTGGCTTCTAATTAAGCTAGAAACAAAATTTTAACAGATTGATCAAAAACGATATTTTGACCAAAAAATTGAGTTTTAAAGGTCCCGTTGGTGTGGCGTCGCCAAAAGCCCTCGTCACTTATTTTTCTTAGGACATAAACAACGTATTGTTTTGCTTTTATAGTAGAGATCTTTAGAAATTTCAGTGTAGGAAAAAAAAAAGAATTACTGAAATGAGGCTTGTAGCTTAGCTATTTCTTGCATTTCTATAATTCTTTCGAATAAAATTTTCCGCTTAATTTTGTTTATTTTGTTGATATTATCATTTTTATACTTAGCGGTTAGACACTTAAAAAAAAGACTGGGTTTGGCTTTTTTGGGCTTCGATACAAAAATGACATTACCAAAATTTGAACAATTTTCGTTTATATTTGACACAAAATTGACATCATTAAGCCATTTATCCACTATATCTGAACTATTTTCGTTTATATTTGACACTATATCTGAACTATTTTCGTTTATATTTGACACTATATCTGAACTATTTTGTTTATTTTATTATTTGTTTATCACTATATCTGAACTATTTTCGTTTATATTTGACACTATATCTGAACTATTTTTGTTTATATTTGACACAAAATTGACATCATTAAGCCATTTATCCACTATATCTGAACTATTTTCGTTTATATTTGACACCAAATTTGAACGATTTTCGTTTATATTTGACACAAAAATGACATTATTAAGCCATTTATCCACTATATTTGAACTATTTTCGTTTATATTTGACACCAAATTTGAACGATTTTCGTTTATATTCATGTTTAATATTAAATCTAATAAATCCATCTTTATTGATAAAAAAATATTCACAACTATATATAAAATTTAAAAAAAACAAAACATTTTTAAATTATTTGTAGCTTAGCCATTTTTGAATAAAAAGTTTCCGTTGAATCTTTTCTAATATTCCTTTATATTGACAAAAAAATATTCACAACTATGCAATGAAAAAAAACTTGTTTTTTAATTATGCTTTGGGTGTAGATAAAGAAGTTATTTCTTAGTAAAACAATTCACAGTTCCCTCTCCTGCTTCTTGTCGTAGTCTCTGTCCTCGTTCGTGACCATTTTTTGTTTTTAATTACTACTTTGCTTGCGAGTTCGTTATGGATCCAGACGGCATTTGGGAAAATGTTCCACCACCGACTTTTAGACATTCTGATACTATTGGGATTATTGCCTTTTCGTATAAGAACAAGAAACCGACTGAATTGACCATTGCTACAAGAACAAGAAACATGTCATTCCCAATAGTGTCAGAAACATGGTATGAAGATTTGCAAGCGGAGTACATCGATCCTCTGGACATAAACCGCCTCCAAGTGTATGGCGGTAACAAAAAAATGATGGACCTACTGAGAATGTCCGGAGTTAAAATCGAACAATATCATTGTCGAAACAGACAATGCAAAATTTGTTTTCGTTACGGATGCAGTGTGCAGAAAGCGAAAAATTGGTTGGAAGATGTACACAAATTAAAAAATGTTAAATTATACCATTGTTAAATAAAAGTATTTTGTTTTTAAAATGGTGTTTTGTTTCTTTTTTTCTTTAAAAAAAAAAAGATTCTACGAACATGGAGTGTAAAATTTGCGTATGTAAATAAAAGTAATTTTTTAAAATGGCCATTAACAGAAAAATACAATTACTGTTGGTAAAAAAAAACTTTTTTTAAAATTGCTTGATATATTTTTTAAGATAATATAAATAGAATTGTAACGAGTTTTTCTTAAAAAAATGTATTTTTCTAGATTTAAAGCGAACACCCTGAGTATTATTCACACTCACGAATTAGTTAAAGATTCAGAATATAGTAAAATTTGTGAATTATGGTTATCCGACATTATGTACGATATGAATGAGGCGAATTTAAAATATTTAAACTCTATCGGTATCGAATATAATGAATTAGATAACGGTAGAATACAAATCACGAAATGGCCGTATTTGAAGAAAATGTGCTTAAAGGTATCCAGAAGTAATCCTAAGATATGGAATTACGAAGACGAAGAGAATAATTTTCTTTTCCTATATATTATATCTGATGAAAAATGTAAATTATCTGAAATAAAGGAATTTTAATTTAATATTTTGTCCATCCGCCTTTTGCTTCTATAACTTTTTTAATTCGATTCGGCATTGACTCAAATAACGATTGAATGTATTCAAATGTTGTCAAATCGTAAAAAGTTGTTTGTACTAATTCCCATAAGTCGTTGACACTCGACACATGTCTGTTACTCGTTATCCTTTCCATTTCTGCCCATACGTTTTCTATAGGGTTTAAATCTGGACATTTAGCCGGCCACTGTAATACTTTTATTTGGTTATTTTCTAACCATGCAGTCGTAGCTGCCGCCGTATGAATGGATGAATTATCATGCATGAAATAAATATCTTCTTTCAAAGAACGAACATATGAATTTAATATTTGACTGACATAATGAGAAGCATTTAATCTGGGAATACGAATATAATGAATCTTAATAAAACCTATACTAATGCATCCCCATGCTGGAATCGATTTTCTTCCAGATTTTGATATGCTGTGTATATATTTCGGATCAAAACGTTGTTTATTCTTAGGTCTCCATACCCGTTTAAAACCTTTCCCGAATGTTGAAAACACCTTTTCATCTGAGAAACAAACTTTTTTCCATTGTTCAGCAGTCCAATTTTGATATTTAAGAGCAAATTCTAATCGTTTTTGCTTATGGAGGACCGTTAAGGATTCTTTTTTAACGGCTACATAATTACATAAACCTTTTTCTTTTAATCTATTTCGAATCGTCTGTTTCGATAAAGATAACTTTAATACGTCTTTAAGTTCTGATGCAGACATGAAAGGATTAGCTGTGCTCATTAAAAATATTAAATCGTCGAGGGTTTCTGTGGTTTTTCTAATTCTTCCAGATTTTTTTTTAGTTTCTATCGAAGTCTGATTGATCCAGTAATTTACAACCGACAGAGATAAATGTAAATAATTAGAAATGTAACGTTGTGTTTTTCCTAGTTTATAGAGTTGGATAATTTTTTTACGAGTTTCGATATCTGTAGCCATGTGAATAAAGATGTTTATATCTTATCTTAAATTTAAAAATTTGTTATGTCACGGTGATTCTATTGTTTTGGAAAAGAATCGAATCGTCAAATGCAATACGTGTCAAAATATCATTTTGGATATCACTAAGCACTTGACGGAAGAAACAGATTTTTTAATGTCATGTCAAATTGCGCATTACTATGCAAAGTGGTCTGGAGATATTAATGTACCATGTCGAATAGCTATTACTGGTATACCAGGAATAGTTCCAACCAACAATGTTATTATTTCTTATGCTAATCTGTTAAGTGCACTCGAATTGTTAGGTGTAGCTAATCAAGAATTTATTGTTGCTAAAAACTCTCATTTCGATAAAAACTCAACATTAAAAAATAAAATTTTGGAAAGTTTTGTTCAAAATTACATGAAAATGGTAAAAGATTTAAAATATGACCATGAAGATATTGAGCAAATCATAAAATCCCTTTTGAATCAAATGACTAATATGTTTAACGACAGTAATATATTTCATTATTTCTTGACTGTCTTGTGTCCATACGTAAAAGCAATACAAGAATTCACACCTGTCGAAATAACTTATGACACCGATTCCCCTGGAGCATTTTTTAAACAACTTTCTGACAATGCAACGGAAATTAGAAGCTATTTCGGAAAATATTGCATTCCCTTTGATATAGTGTATATAATGATTTATTGTTATATATGTAGTTCCAATTTAGATTTAATTGCTAATTTTGTATTTGATTTAATAGCTCGTGTTTGTAAAGGATATTTTGACGATAATACAAAATACCACACAGCCACAGAAAACCTTTTAAAAAAATTTATTTCGTACAAACAAAATACAAAATTGTATTACATTACACAAGCCATTAAACAGGGTGAAGTTTGCAAACACATTTCTCGAGAATTTTTAGAAAAATACAGCGAATTACAACAATTGGTCATGAACGAATTTAACAGAAATGTATCAACATCGTCAGAATGTATTCAAAAATATGCATTTTCACAAAGTTTTCCATATATTCTCTTTCCAAATAGTTCAAATTATTATGCTTTTATGTGCATGTTAGGATATTTATTGAGACATATGCATTCTTTTCACGAAAAAGGAACTTTTTCAAATGCCAAAAAAGTTTTTAAATTTATCGAATCGTATATTAATAAAATAGTTAACTTTGATGCAGCCTATTGGGATATTGAAATGTTTAAATTATTTTTAAGTTCAGACGAAACACTCATTAGTCAATTTACGGAAATAGTAAGCATGTTTCATTCTAAATAAAATGTTCCATCTTTTAAACACTCAAAAGCAGTTTTGGCCGACAAAAGATAGCATTCACCCTCTATACACACAGTAACATAATCATTTCCTTCTGGAATTTTATTTAAAAAAAATATTTTTCCGTTACTTTTTATTGTTATATAGTCTAAATTATCAAACTGGGCGGGAAATACATAATTTAATGATACATATTTCATTCTAGGAGAACATTCGATACATATAATATACATAATACAATTCCAACATTCTAAATTACAATAGTAATCACCAAGATGTTTCTCACATTTCTCACAAACCACCTGGAAGCACATTGTTGTTGTTTGCGTTATGGGAATGCTTTTTATAAGGGATTAAATTCTTTTTTTTTTTTTTTTTTATTCTTGTTCACTATCGCTGTTTAATGGCATTACAATTTTTCTTTTTTTGGTGGGTTCATAGTCATTCTTTTTTCTACCTCTTTTCACAAAAGTTATATTTTTCTTTTTTTTCGATTTATTTATTATGTCTACAATTTTCATAGTGCTTATTTTTTCCATTTCACAGGGATCTATTGCAAATTCATAAAATTCTATAAGATCATTAATGTTATTCACAGCATTGGCAATATCACCATAAAATTGAGCATTTTTCATTAAATAATTTCTAACGTTAGATATAACATTTTCCAAAATCAATATGGCTTGATCATCTTTAATTGATTTTTTATAAATTGTCAAAAGCGCTAAGAACACAATACATGAAGCATCCGTACCCGACAAATTCCTTAAAATTTCTAAATTATACATTTCTCGAACGGCGTTGATATGTTTATCTCCATCATTAGCATACTTTAAATTATTTATATAATTTTTTAAATCATTAGGGCAATATCCACAAAAACCATCCACAGCCAACAATATATTCAAATCATTTGATCTTAAAATTTTTTCTTTGTTTGTTGGATCTCTTTCAATTACATATTTTCTAGCTAGAATAGATATAAATTTAGCTAAATCTATAACGTTAACATGATCAACCGATTTTAATTTTTCGTAAGCATTCAGTTCATCGTGAGAGGGTTGTAAATTTCCTTGCAAGCATTCTTTCCATATATCGTCTATTCGTTCTCTATCGTTTGGATGTATGCATATAGATTTGGAATCTGTAAAATTAATCCACGACAACTCCAAAATATCAGCGACCCGTTTCAAAACTCGCAAGTGAATAGTTTGTCTGGTGACACAATGGTCTGCTCTTTGCATTTCCTCGGAGACGGCATTTAAAATTGATAATCTTAAGGTATCACACATGATGCACTTTATTTAACGATGCTCAATTTAATATATATACCTTTTCGCAAGAAAACTTTTAAAATTAATTTTGTTCATATAAGGGGGTTTTCACAAATTGCTGTTTGGCCGTATCACAAATAACACATTTCCCTTTCACCATATGCTTATTATTTTTCGAAATGGCATTCACAAGTTCATTAGTTTCGGTTTTTTCCTTACACTTAACACAATAAATCAACATACTTTATTTATACGCAGCATAAAATTTTAGATATTATGGGATGATCACAAAATGACATTTTTTCGATAAACTTAAACTCTTTATCGTATGTGTACAAATGATATCGGTTTGCCAAAGTTATTGTGCCATCTAAATTTTGAAAGGATCCACGAATAGGTGTTTCAGGAAAAGGATGAAATAAATTTTTTACATTTATGTTGTTGTGATAAACTAAATTTTTTTGAAATACATAAATACTACCGTTGTTTAGTTTTAATACAGAATCTACATACTCTGTGGGAAATAGATTGTTTACAAAACCTTGATTAACTAGTTTTAATTTATAATCCAATTCGTAATACATGGTGTTAGAAATAATGATATAATTACTGTTATTTCTGTACATTGTATCAACATTTATAATGAATGGAATCCAGATGCGATCAAATGTTTCGTGAAACGTATTAAAATCAATTCTTTTGTAATATGTTCCTACAAATACTAGAAAGGTGTGATAATTAATTAACGAAACGCTATCAAATTGACACATGTATAAATTTCTCAATTTCGTCTTGTCTTGTTTGGTGACATTTTGGTGATTTTCATTATAAATCGGATACATAATATTAGATGTTGAATTATAATTATGTTCCAGACCCAAAGCGTGCCCAAATTCATGTTGCAGGACATAAAAGACTATATTTGGGGGGAGATTATCGTTGATAAAAATATCTCCTCTTTCGGGATAATATGCATATCCCAGTCTACCCTTTTCCATTGTTTTAAAATAAATATTAATATCCCCTTTTCCAGCCTGTACCCTAGAAAATTGCAATGGCTCTACATTCCACATATATATCGTATCGTTCAAAAAATCAAAATTTGTACCATTAACTAACGACCAAGTTAAATATCTCTTACTCCAAACATTTTTTGAATCTATGCAAACAAAAAATATAAATAATAAATGAAGCATTCTTTATTAACCTGAGTGTTTTAATTTAAAAAACTGCTTTTTTTTCTGTATATTTAAAGTATAAATACGTCTGCACCGAAACATTATTCTCAGTTCACAATGTACAATAAATTTTATCGCTCTTACGGCTTGGTAGTTAAAACTAAAAATGGCAAAGTAGTGATGATTCAAAGAAATAAAACGTATTCAGTGTGTGATTTTCTTATGAAAAACAAAAATGCATCGTTAAGTGATTTCGAAGAGATCTATCTCCCTACCTTAAATAAAAGTTTACAAATGGATTATTATCGTTATAAAAACGATAAACTGTTTGAAGATAAGTTTGATTTTCCGAGAGGACAAATTTCTTTTAAATATAGATGCAGTGAAGATGTGTATGTTCAATTCGAAACGGCTTACAGAGAATTTAAAGAAGAAACAAACTATTGTTTTAATTTTAAAAAAGAGGACATAGAAAAGTTTCCTTTAAAAACTGTTCATTTCAAAGGACTGGATGGATATGATTATATTCAAACATTCTTTATTGTAACTGTAGATAAATTAGTTAAAATGAAAACAGTTGAAGAAGATTTGAGTTTTACTTCAGTAATTATAGATTTGCACAAGGCTAAGAATTTATTAAAACTTCAACATAAATACATAAAAGAAGATTATAAATACAGACTACTCTAACAAAAAAATGAGATCATTTTCTTCAGATTTGTTCTTGTCTTCAGATTTATTCTCGTTCTCGGATATGCCTTCAGATTTATTCTCGTTCTCGGATATACCTTCAAATTTATTCTCGTCCTTGGATATGCCCTCAACTTTATTCTCGTCTTCAGATTTGTTCAGAGTTTCAAACATTTCAATAAAACATTTTCCTGGTTCACATTTTCTTTCAATAAAACATTTCTCTTCATCACAAATTGCTTGAATAAAACATTTTTTTTCACAAATTGCTTGAATAATATATTTCGCCTCTTCCATTTTTTTGTTACTTAAAAAAGTGTACGTCCTATTTAAATACTCAGAAAAATAAAATTTTAAAACATTTTTTTTCTAAAAATTTTTTTTTTTAATTTCAATAATATCCCCATTAGAATTTTCAGGTGTCTCTATTAGAAATCGCTTTACTTCGTTTGTTTGTAAAATTGGAATTGTTTGTGTTGAGGGAACACTTTCTAGGCTCGAATATTTGATTTTTGCTTCGTGATAGACACATTTCGAATATTCTATATTGACTAAAGCTGTAATTATAGCATTTCGATCAAACTTATCATACAATTCATTTAAAATAAATTTTTGAGGGAAATTAGGAAAAGTGTAATAATCTAAAACCCATAAACAATTTTTCCAAAATTCGCAAATAACTTCGTAATCTATATACGAAACGGTACAGTATCTAATTTTAGATTTTTTTTTGAGATATTTTAATACAAAACAAAATAACTCTGGTAAATCCTCGTAATTATTGTTATCTATAGAATAATTATATAATGCATCGTGAATAGTATTAAAATTACTGACTGTAATAGTTATGATATTAGGTATAAAATCATTTCCGAATAAAAGACTAGCATTGACTAAAATGGTTGAATTATACATTAATTCTCGTAAATTAAAAATCATGTTGTGTTTTTTCCTAATTTGTACATTTTCAAATTGACTAAAATGTTTATAAGCTAAGATGAAAACATCGTTATCTTCGCTGACAATTATGGGTTTTTTTAAAGAATACTTTGCAGCAATATGGAATAATTTATGTTCACCTTCTCCTTCCATATTAGACCCGGTCATTAAGACTTTTAGCATTTGAGGAATACACGATTGTAAATTCCTCTTTCGAAAACGATCAAAATTTAATAGAGACTCTCTAATATGCTGATATACCTTTTGAGAAATGATATTGTTTCCAAATAATACTATCTTGTACAAGTCTCTTCCCTCGACGGGTTTATCCCTTCTTTTTTGTTGAATAGGCCATTTCATGGGTACACCTTCACCGTCTAGCGAAATAATTACATGCATTTCATTTTCAAATAAATTTGATTCAAACAGTGTACGCATTATATATCCAATGTCTGAGGTGACTTTATGACACATATCCAGTATAATATCGGTTTCAGATTCTTTCCATGTACTGTCGATTGCTCCATATAATAAACTTTGTGCATCAATCAATATCGAATCAAAAGGAGACAATGTATTTGCTTTAAGACTTTGAATTAAAAGAGAAAAATTAGTTATACCCATTTTACAAACAAAAAAAACTTTATTCTAGATACTATATACCGTAGAAAGAAATAAAATAATAATAATTATTATTAGAAACAAAAAATTTTTTATTCTAAGCGAATAAAATTCTTCAGTGGGTGTTTGGAGACTAATGTTATTTGTTATATCACTGTAACCTTTTGCAAATGTTTGGTTTTCGAGTGTACGGTCTATATATATTTTGTTATTAAATTTATCTCTGGGATAAATTATGTAACCCTCTTTGTCCTTCGCATAACAATCGATTATAAACGAAAAGTCTGGAGGATATATTTCATTTCCGTTTTCATCCATAGCATAAAATTCAATATTAAATTCATCGGTACCGAATACAAATTGACGTTTACGCGTGTCGTAAATATAATACTCGTTTTTATTTTCTTTTGGGTATATAGAATGATTAAAACCATTTTTAGGATAAACAACATAGCCATTTAGAGTGTAAAGAGGTGCAAATTCATCTTCGAAAATTTTAGGATAATATTGTAAGCCCGCATTCGTTCTTGCTAAAAGAGGATACGAGGTTTTTAAATCTAGAGCAATTTGAGCTTCTGAATAAAATTCGTTTCCATCTTTGTCCTTGGCATAAAATGTATGAATGCCGTTATCAGCCAAATAAGGTGTACCTTCAGTATCCAAGGGATATCTTTCGGATCTATTTTTGTTTCTTGCATAATGCGGAAAATTATTTTGATCAAAAACAACCATTTCTTTGCCATTTATCTTATTGTATATTTCATTTCCTTCTTTGTCTTTTATATAAAAATTTCTTTCCTGTCGAGTTATAGGTAGCTGATCCGACAAAGAACCATCAGAATTTCTTGCATAAATGTCTTCTCCAAATTCATTTTTTGCAAAATAATATGTTCCGTCTTCATTTTTTGCATAATATTGATCGGAATTTTCGCCTCTGGCATAATATTCATCCAAATAGTTTTTGGCATAAATTTCCTTACCCATATCATTTTTTGGGTATATTTCTTTTCCAGTATTAGTTAAAGCATAAATTTCAAAAGTTTTTCCCACTTTGGCAAATTTGTCTGAAAAATAAAATTCATCTCCGTCGGTATTTTTTGGATAATATTCGTTGCATGTTTTTAAACATTTAGCAAAATAACAAACACCGTGTTTAGAAGCATACATTTCGTTTCCTTCCCAATCTGTAGCATAATATTCGACTAACCATTTTTTTTTAGCGTAAAGAAAACAATCTTTTTCTGATTCTATATACATTTCATTTCCCAATTCATCTACAGCATAAATTTCACCCGTAATGTTATTAGTCCCGTAATATAGGCTTCCAAATTCATTTTTTTCATATATTTCTTTCTCGTTAATTTTTAAGTACACAGTTTGATTTAATTTTTCATCGAATGTATAAGCCGGCATAATCTTTATTAATAATTATTTAATAATAAATATAAACCTGGATTTATTTGGGTTTTCTCTTTACATTTTTTCATATCATTCTCGAAGGAGTGTTTAAAATTAGGACGAAATAAAATTCTCCAAGTCTTTATGTTGCTATCGTAATATTTTAAAACTTCGAAACATTTTAACAAATCAGTATAGGCTTCGTGACTATTTAAACTAGAAGATAAATCAATTATAATGTTAGAATTGGGATTTATAATTGGATATTGTTTAAAATTGGGAAATAAAATATTTGACTGAGATAATTTTAGTTTTTGTTCCACGTTTAACTCTAACGATTTCATTTTTTTATTTAAAACAGATTTGTAATTGCACGATCCGAGGTGATAATAAATTACATTTTCATTGTGTTTTAAATTTAAGTGGTTTGTGAATACAATCATTCCTCTGGCATGATTAGGTTTGTACACGTGTTCTCCAAATTCTGGATTAAACCATATTAAAACATCACAAAATAACTCTATGTTTGGTTCTTGAGTGCGTATTTCAATCAATAAATCATCAAACATTAGATCCAAATAATATTTTATTAAGTTATATCTATGGGCTAAATTACCATAAACAATGGTTGTTAGCCCAGGTTTAATATAATGTTTCATTAATTCTTGTACAGAATTCATTTTTTGAACTTATTACTTTTTTATACAAGGTATACGGTTTCACAAATTTCCAGTGGATCACAAATTTCTGGCAATGTTTTTTCTACCATCAGTTCTTGTTTTAGTGGCTCTGGAGAAATCTCAGGTTCCAGCAATGTTTCCAGTTCTTGTTTTAGTGGCACAGGTAATGTCTTTGGTGTTTTTTCTACCATTTGTTTTAATATTTCCAGTTCTGGCACTGGAATTGTCTGTCCTAGTGGCATTGGCAAATGTTGTAGTGTTTCCGGTAAGAGTTCGGTACACACAGCTGCTTCTTGTTCGTCGTCTTTTTTTGATTGGAGAATATCCATAATTAGTTCTTGATTATCACATATTTTGTCTAAAACAGCATTCAGCACAGGGATTTGAATATTCATCCATATTGAATGTTTATTGTTATTAATTATATATTTATTTAAAAAGAGTTTAACACTTTTAATAATATCTAAATTATTGCAGATATTACTTTTGGAATATATGAGCAATGCCTTCTCATCCAAGTCCTTCATCATTTGAGGTATCGCTCGTTTTTGCCGCTTGCAAAATTTATATTCATTATTTTTCAATTTAAATACATGTAATGTATTTTCTAATAAATTTTCTTCTACATTTTCAACGATAAATTTATTACATAAATCCTTATTTAATGCTCTTATCATTGAATTGAAATTTTTAAATGTTGCATCCAATTCGCTTTTAATGCTATCTAGC
This sequence comes from Trichonephila clavata, assembly GCA_019973975.1. Classification (NCBI taxonomy): domain Eukaryota; kingdom Metazoa; phylum Arthropoda; class Arachnida; order Araneae; family Nephilidae; genus Trichonephila; species Trichonephila clavata. The sequence continues at coordinate 13,901 of BMAO01034545.1, forward strand.
ATTTCATTATATAATTTAGTTTTCTTAGCAGTTTGAGTGGAAACTTCATTGCTAGATCTTTTAAAAGCATATTTCCTTTCGTAAGTTCCAGGTATCACTGTATTGATGATCCAGTTTTTAAATTTAAAAGAACAGAGATCTTTAGTGGGCATTACTAACAACATCTTTAAAGCTTCTTCGCTTAAAAGTTCGTTTTCGGGAAACAGCTGAAATCCAGCAGTTGAGCCTAATTCTTTCCATTTTTTAACTTGGTTACTTTTTAATAGTTTCGTAAAGCTGGCACTATTTTTGTAATTAAACAAAGACATTATTTTTTTTAATTCGAACCAAGCCATTTTATCATTGTCAATATGCGTGGCTACAATAATGTACTTTTCCTCGTCATTGAAGACATTGAGGTACGTGTTGCAAGACGGAACAGAAAGTACACAATTACTATTATATTGCTTTATCAAGTTGATATATATTAGGTTATCCGAAAGCCATTTTTGAAATCCTTGTTCTTTTTTTGAAAGAACTCCTTCTTTTGCTTTTAAAATTAATTGAACTCCTTCAATGTTAATAAAATTTTCTTGGGGTTTAAAAGCTTTAAAATGTTTTACTCCGATGTTATCGCATAAATCTATCCATTTCTTAAAGAAATCTCCTTGGGGCAGAACAAGCACTTCTTTAATGAAATAAACCGGTATCCATAGTTTTTCAAATTTCCAAACAAAGGTTACTTCTACCGGAATACCTACTGCTGTAAAAAGCTTCATGTTCGAAATGAGTGAATGTTGTTTGAGAGAACCCTTTATATAAGCTAAATTTATTTTCTTACATAATTGTTAAATATTTTTTATACGCTAAATTTATTTTCTTCCATACTTGTTAAATATTTTTTCATACGCTAAATTTATTTTCTTACATAATTGTTAAATATTCTTTTATACGCTAAATTTATTTTCTTCCATAATTGTTAAATATTCTTTTATACGCTAAATTTATTTTCTTCCATAATTGTTAAATATTTTTTTGGAAGTTGTTTTAATAGTGCTAGATAAGTTGTATGTGTGCTATTTTTTTTCTTCCTGTTGAGAGTATAAAAACACGTTGCTCTCTTAGTCAGGATTCAGTGCTTACAGTGAGGGAACCATGAAGATTAAAATCGTTGACTTTGATTATGATTTTTTGCATTATATTACACACGATGATATTAATGTTTCTAATTTTGACTTTGAAAATTTTATGATTATTTATAATTCTAAATACGATAAAGCATTCTTAGATCGAGCTTCTAACAAGAATTCATTGACTTTTTCCGAAGGGATTACCGGAGCTTCTGACAAGAATTCATTGACTTTTTCCGAAGGGATTACCAGAGCTTCTGACAAGAATTCATTGACTTTTTCCCAAGGGATTACTGGAGCTTCTGACAAGAATTCATTGACTTTTTCCCAAGGGATTACTGGAGCTTCTGACAAGAATTCATTAACTTTTTCCGAAGGGATTACTACTCGAGCTGCGGAAAACGATTCAGCTATCCTAGAGGAATATTTACAATTATTGGATAAAGTTATAGCAAAATTTGTAAAATTGATGAATGAAGAATTTCAATAAAATTTCTTAAAGATTATACCGTTTTATGTAAATTATTTTTTTGTTCTAAAAGGGGCTTACACTCAATAAACAAGATTTTATTGGACCGGACCACCATGAAATTGTGATTAATAGAACAATTTGTTACTCGAAAAAAAATTTAATGTTAACTATTTTAGTACTTAATATGGAATAAAAGCTTTTTGAAAAAAATATAACTTTAATAAAATGGAGACATTTTAACTATTTACTTAATTAGAGCACAACTCTGAGTGGTGTTTAATAATTGTGTTTGATAAATTAATAATATTTTTTTTATTTTTTCCCCGTTATACTATATATATATAGTTCTAAACCTCGTTTGGCAAAAGAGGACATTATTTAATTATTATATATTATTTATATTATTATATATTATTTATATTATTATAAACGACATCACGAGCTATTAAAAAAATATTTTAAGCATATGAAAGTAGAGAAGCTTCGAGTCGGATGCTTTGATAAATTAATAATATTTTTTTTATTTTTTTCCCCGTTATACTATATATATATAGTTCTAAACCTCGTTTGGCAAAAGAGGACATTATTTAATTATTATATATTATTTATATTATTATATATTATTTATATTATTATAAACGACATCACGAGCTATTAAAAAAATATTTTAAGCATATGAAAGTAGAGAAGCTTCGAGTCGGATGCTTTGATAAATTAATAATATTTTTTTTATTTTTTCCCCGTTATACTATATATATATAGTTCTAAACCTCGTTTGGCAAAAGAGGACATTATTTAATTATTATATATTATTTATATTATTATAAACGACATCACGAGCTATTAAAAAAATATTTTAAGCATATGAAAGTAGAGAAGCTTCGAGTCGGATGCTTTGATAAATTAATAATATTTTTTTTATTTTTTTCCCCGTTATACTATATATATATAGTTCTAAACCTCGTTTGGCAAAAGAGGACATTATTTAATTATTATATATTATTTATATTATTATATATTATTTATATTATTATAAACGACATCACGAGCTATTAAAAAAATATTTTAAGCATATGAAAGTAGAGAAGCTTCGAGTCGGATGCTTTGATAAATTAATAATATTTTTTTTATTTTTTTCCCGTTATACTATATATATATAGTTCTAAACCTCGTTTGGCAAAAGAGGACATTATTTAATTATTATATATTATTTATATTATTATATATTATTTATATTATTATAAACGACATCACGAGCTATTAAAAAAATATTTTAAGCATATGAAAGTAGAGAAGCTTCGAGTCGGATGCTTTGATAATATTTTTTCCTCGTTATACTATATATAAGGTTCTAGACCTCGTTTGACAAAAGAGGGCATTATTTAATTATTATATATTATTCATATTATTATAAACGACATCACGAGCTATTAAAAAATATTTTAAGCATATGAAATTAGAGAAGCTTCGAGTAGGATGCTTTAATAAATTAATAGTTTTGATTGGTCTGTATGATATTCGAACATTTTATTTTTTGAATGTGGAGCGTAATTTTATTTTTTGAATGCGATTTTATTTTGAGGGGTAGCAACTAAATTATACAATCAAAATTTTGGGTACAAGCGATGCAATGGAAAGCTTTCAAAACATATGAAACAAGTATAATTGAATTCTCGGCAAAGCGAGAGTGCAATTTCTAGTTTTTAAACAGTTCATTATATAGGGTTTAAAAAAATTGCAAAATGTGGGAGCAACAATCAAATTTTGAAAATTCTTAAATAATGATTTGCAGAAACACAGAGTAATATGCAATAAGTTTTTTATTAAACAATACACCAAACATTACAAAAAGAGTACACAATATAAATAGCACAATACAGAATTATCAGTGTAAAAGATGACGTAATACAAAGCACTATTTCACAAAGTTTCCGTTCTGGCCGATGAGGTGGAATATAAATAGCACAATACAGAATTATCAGTGTAAAAGATGACGTAATACAAAGCACTATTTCACAAAGTTTCCGTTCTGGCTGATGAGGTGGAATTTAAATAGCACAATACAGAATTATCAATGTAAAAGATGACGTAATAAAAAGCACCATTTCACAAAGTTTCCGTTCTGGCCGATGAGGTGGAATTTAAATAGCACAATACAGAATTATTAGTGTAAAAGATGACGTAATAAAAGCACCATTTCACAAAGTTTCCGTTCTGGTCGAGGCTCTTGGAGGTGGTTTATGAATTTAGTGAATTTAAATAGAACAATAAAGAATCATTAGTGTAAAAATTATGATTATTTTTCCAGTTTTCAAAACTTGCAGACTCGAAATAGTTTAATAAATTAATTACGTTTTCTGCCTCGCGCGGATGAAATTCAACAATTAAACCAGCATATATCCAAATTAATAAAACATCGATCGGAGAAATGTTATACTCATGAACCATGATGTATAAGGTTTTCAGATAATTTTTGTCCTTTAAAAAGATGCTCAACAGTATGTGATCGTTCTTTTTACATAACTGAACTATTTTCTCACCTATTCTCTCTTGCGTAGGTATGCCAACTACACTGTATATGAAAGATCTAATCATGTTTGCGATGAGTTTCTATGAGCGGGAGCTTTTATACAGCGGTTCCTTGAATAAATTATCATAAATACGTTAACAGTTTATGAATTGCACGTGTGAGTTGAGGTATTTTAGTTTTATAATCAGTCAAAATATCTTGCAAACACACTTTTCTGCTTTTACATATTAAAGTATGTGTTTCGTCACTAAAATGGAATTTATCGGATAATATACAATCTTTCCTAAATTGTTTTTTAAAAAAATTGGGATGTGTCACTTTCATGTAATGTATAATGGGTTTAGTCGTTCGGAATTTCATAAACCGTTTCCATTTGGTTTCGTTCAGAACGTTCACGTAACCGTTTTTTTCTCGATTGTTATTATTTTCTCTGCCGATATCGATCAAAACTGGATGTTTTTCGGTGTAAATAAATTTCATGTGATTCATGACGGGCGTGTACCCCCGAGCAAGTAACAAATTTGACAAAAGAATATAATAAACGTGAAAAAGGTTTCGAATAAATGTTCGGGTTTGACTATTTTAGGACTGTATAATCCACTTTTAATTTCGTATAAACCTAAAGTATAACCCGATATGTCTCGAATATGTGTGATGAAGTTTAAAACGTATTCCGAACCCAATAATTTACTTAAAAGAATCAAATCATGAAAGTATTCTGGAATATCGCACGATTTACTCGAATTATAAGAAACCCATTTCGAAAAGTCTTTTTCGTATAAACAATGATAGCGTTTACTATCGAAATTAGTCGTTAATAGTAAGCAATTATGATCTAGATGCCATAAGCAAAAGGAAGGGGAATAATTAGGGTTTTCTTTCAGATGACGTACTAATTTTTCTGTAATTTTCATCTTTTTTTTTTAGAAAAAAAGATGCATTTTGTTTGTGTTCTCGATTTAGACGAAACATTAGGTTTTTTTAATGAAAGAGAGTTTATTCCCAGACCTTACGTAGACTTTCTGTTAAATTTCTTAAAATTTTCAAATTTTGATATTATTTTATGGAGTTATGGAACCGATTCGTACGTAGAATTGGTTATAAACAGTTTTATTCAAAAATTAACGTCGTATGCATACAAAATATTTGGTAGAACACAATGCCAGCTATCGGAACACAAATATGGTATCACTAAATGTTCGGAACATATTCGTAAGCTATATTTACAAGATATCTTTTTAATTGGAGTGGATGACAGAGTTAACGAAATGATGGATGATAGATATGATTTGCGCATATCGGTGGAACCCTATGGAATTAAGAATAAACAAGATTTTGAACTCGTCAATGTTGTCGATAAAATTTTAACTTTTTGTCAGGGAGCTTGATTGGACCTCGTATTCCAGTTTTTCGGGTATGGCTAAAATACCGTTTTCGGGTAATCGAGTCGGAACGCAATGAGATTTTTCGAGTGTCAACACTTCGCTCATGTCGTCGGAATCACGCAATAAATTTTCTTTTATAAAAATGATCGATTTGATTCTTCCTCCGATTTTGATAAAACTCGAAAAATTATACTTCATGTTGATGCAAACGCGAACGATGGCTAAACTCGGAGTTTTGAAAATGGCTTGAATGTAATCTTTAGATGCACTCTTAATTCCTTCGGGAGTGAACACTTTAGTATCCTTCAAACACCATTTGTTATCCCGTAAAGCGTCAAATTTTCGACACGAAGGACACATCCCATGGCACGATTCCATGAAAAAATTACTCGGTAAACACGACTTTTTACACAAAACTTTTCCAATTTCTTCTAGAGGCTTGCATTGGGATTGTTTAATTGTGTTCTCCTTAGTGTTCTTGAAATATCCGACCACCAACACGTCGAAGCAATTTTCGGCATCTTGAATATACTGTTTCGTAATGGCAATTTTCGTACCCACCGAATTATACCCATCGCCGAAAAGATTTTCGTTTTCGTGTTTCTTATACAACGTACTGTTTTGTAAAATTTCTCTCCAATTCGTGTCGATTAGATTCATCACACCCGGCTCGCATAAATTCTGAATGGCATCGCTGAGTATTCGATTACTCAAGACTTTGTTTATTATTTCTATATCCATACTTTTAGTATTCGGAGGAACTGTCGGTCGGGTTATTTATAGGGGAGGAAAAATATTTATTTATTTTGTTTTATTCGTCACTATTCCGCGCAAAATTGCCGTTATGTATTTACTCAAAGCCGATATTTGTTTCGTGAAGCGATTGTAGATCGGATTCGGAATTTTTAACGACTCCTTCTTTTCAATTTCTTCTTGTATCAAGTAGGAAACGCAATGAAGTTTGTCGTCATCGCTGCTCTCGTTGAGATCGACTTGAAAAATAGAAAAGGCTTCCGTTAAAACGTCTTTCGGAATGAGGGCGGACAAATAAGGGGAGATGGCCTTGTCGTGGACCAGTTTACTGCCGAGATTGAATAACATGTCGTAAATGGAATTGATCGCCATCAGTTTTTTTAATTGAATTTCGGCGTTCACGCAAGTTTGACATATGCTGTAAATTTTATTGAAACCTTGAAAGGATTCAGTGATGGAGGAAATGTCGACTATGTCTTTGCTGATTGGCAGTTTTTCCACCACTTTCTTGAAATAGGAAATGTAATATTTTTGTTTGGCGCATTCCATTTCTTCGTTCACCTCCTTTCCTTTGTTGACTAATCTTTCTTGCATTTCCTGTAACACCTCCACGTCGCACTCTTTTTTCCGTTTACTTTCTGGTTCGGAGTCGGAATGGGCTCTTTTCATGATCTTTATTAATATTTAGATAAATTTCTCTCTCCTCGTATCATAGCATTTACTTTAGCGTCAGTTAAATCAAGATAAATGCTACCTGCTTGATACCTGTCAAAATCGGTTTCAGCTAAATCTACAAACCATATGTATTCATCTCCATGTATATGTTGTTTATATACTACAAAACCGTTGCTTCTTAGCAACATTGGATACTCTTTATAGATAAATGAAATGGATTTAATATAAATGTATTAAAATATTTAGAGTTTCTTATAGTGCATCTACATACGGGAAATTGATATAGTAAATTATAAGTATTTAAATGAATGTGTGTAGAATCTTCTAAATATTCAGTGATTTTTGTGCAATCAGTCATTTTTGGGCTTCAACTAAACGTTCATAACATCGTTCTATGTGTAAAAATGTTTCATATCGACATTTTCTTGTACGAACAAAGAATATATTTCTTTCAAAAACATATTGAGAATAGCTATTTTTCCAATCTTCAGATATTTTGAAGTGAATTATTTTTAATGTTATTTCGCAACTCTGAACAATTGTTTTGGATCTAAATTATGGAAATGGATAAATGATATTGGATCATAATTGAGAATATAAAAATAATTAAATAAATTAAAGTTTATTAAATGATCTGGTTCGTCAACAAATATGTTTCCACATGCATCATATCCATCAGTTTTTAAATAATTAGTATTTTTAAATTTTACACCGAAATTTCCATATGAAGGATCACAAATACAACCTTTATCTTTTTTGAATGTAGTATGTTTTAAACATTTCCATTAAATATATTATGCATGCAAGGTTTTTTTAAAACAATTTATGTTTAATGGAATACTTAATAAATAATCAGAATGAAATATTTCATCTTTGTTTTTTGACGGTTAATTTCATCAGCTTTGCAAACTTGTCTTTGTTCCTCA
>BMAO01034546.1:0-51096 GCA_019973975.1 Trichonephila clavata
CGGTGAACGTTCTGTCTATCGAGGTTCAAAGTCCTCTCGTTAGCGAGGCGTAAATTTTGGAGATGAGAGCGCTATCTCAGTTGACCTAGGTTGAAATTTTCACTGTCCTTCGTCCGAGACCCTTTTGTTTTTTCAGAAAACGTTAATTCAAATCAAATGCACATCAACTATCATATAGAACATAGGTTCTCAACGTGGGCGATAACGCCCCCTTGTGGGCGTTTGAGGCTTTTAGGGGACAGTGAAAGACCCAGAGAAAATTAGGGGCGTTAAGATGGCACGGAGGAGCTTGGGCAGATTAACCAAGTGTAGTCTAAAATAAACTAAAAAAACACGCTATGTAAACTTTAATGCATATTTGGTAGTTCGGGAAGTGGATGAAAACTTAAAGAATACATTACATTCCCGATCTACATTAAATTGAATGAAATAATGCATTTTAATTTCTGTAGTGCACGTGTTGTCTTTGTGATCAGTAGAAAAAATATTTGGTCCACTGCGTTTCATTGCGTATATTATCGAAGAAACATAATTAAATATGTTAGCCAGAAACAAATGTTTTATTCTTTAAAGGTTGAAACTGTCAATTTACATTTGTTTTGAAAGATAAAGTTTATTATGAATTACTTCGTATCACTAAAACACCGTGCCTGTCCTTATAACAGGTAAACTAAAACTTTTTTTTTTTATACCACTCTTTTAAATGAAGACGAAATTCAGTAGCGTTTCAATTCCATTAATATCCTATCTATGACTAAAATAGATAATATTACACATTTAAATATATTTGTGCAATAGCTATTTCAAATTCGCAGGTAGAAAATCGGGGCTTTAAAAAAATTAAATTAAAAATATATTCTATTAGTAATAGAATATTTTTTTAAAAATGTAACTCTTGTTTTCACCATGTATTATGTACACTTTTATTTCTCTAGAGTGGGAGGGTGGTGTATCGAAATATTCGAAAAAGAGGGCGTCAGTTCAAAAAAGGTTGGGAATCTATGATATAGAATGACGAAGGAAGCTGTTCTTTATGTGCAACAAGGTTGTAAGACTATCATAAATGCGATGTGAATTGATTGTTGTTTCTTAATTAATGTTATACCTTTAACGCCTTAACTGATTTGTCCGTACACCGTACGGGCTTTCGAAAGCTGGTCACAACCAGTTTGCGAGCATGCTGGAAGGGTAATAATATTTTCTTCTTTCTATCGTTGATTTGTACATATTTCGTAAACTGCTTTCCGTTTTTTGATTCCTTGTTTTTATTGATCCTAATTTGTTGTAACTACTTGGTATGTTTGCGCCGAATATTTGCACTCTAGCAAATGATGCATTCATCAGGTGCTGCTACTAGAAAAAAAAAATAATAATACCCCCCCCCCTTTTTTTTTTTTAATTTGGTTAAATGTTTTTATAAAAGAAGAGTAAACAATTTTTTCTTTACGTTAATTTTGGTATATAACGTGCAATATAAGTAGCAGTATTACATGAATTAAAGAATTTGTATCGATTTTTCTTTATAAATTTTAAAATTCCAAAAATAGGAACAGAAATTTTTATTATAATAAGCTTAATATTATAAAAATTTTACGTCAATAAAAACGAGGTAATTGCTGAAAAAAGAATGCAATTAATGGGAAACTTAGACAAACATGCAAAAATAAAGTACGTAAATCAGCCATCACAAAATCGATCATTAGAGTTAGTATTTTGAACAAGAAACCATTAACACATGTAACAATAATGAAATCCAATTACAAACGATTTTTTTTTTAATAATCCTTTTTTAATTTTATATATTTAATTAGCTTCAAGTATAATTATAAATATAGTCCTTTGAGTGTGAAGAAACATTTCAATTATAATTATAAGTGAAAAATGCAGTATTTTATGTACAATATGGTGGAAATAATGAAAATTATTATATTTGCTACATAATTTTACTTAAGAAAAAAAATTTTTCTAAATTTTCAAACTTGATTGCAGCATTTTTTTTCCCTTTTATTTTAAAATAATCTTTTAGGAATATATTATTACACTTTTCTTCTTTAAGAAACATATAACTTTTTTTAAAGCTATGTAAATATTTGCATTGTTCTTAAATTTTTATTTAATTTAATTATAATTATGTTGCAGGTTAAGTTACAGTTTTTAACTCGTACGTGGTTTATAAAACTTTTCCATTATCTTTTAATGTCACTCATTAACGTATATTTTTAAAAAATGTAAAATATTTTAATTTATAATGGAAAAATTAGTTAAAAAGGTTAAAAAATCCAAATATTCTTAAATATCTTTGCAATGTTTCCTTTTTTAATTTATAAAACACATACACAGTTCATTTTTATGGATCTCGATTTAGCAATTAAATATTTTTAAAAATGGTTCAAAACTTTTAAAAAAGCCCTAAGAAACCCTTCATATAATATAAGAACAATGTTATTATATTCGTTTTCGTAAAAATGTAATATCTATTACATAATAAAAATAATATAATAAAAATAAATTACTATAATAAAAATAAAACTCAGACATGTCTGAGTCGGAGGCAAAATTTATTTTGAGACGTTTTTCAAATGTTTTGCTTTAGGAAGAGCTTAAAATTATTTAGAGTTTTTGAAAATGTATGTACTATATATATATATAAGTTTCTATTTAAAATCCTATAGATCCAATGTACATTTTTTTGTGTACATTTTTTACTTGTTTTTTTAAAAAAAAAAATAAAAGGGGCTTAGTTTTCAGACTTACATAAATTGTTCTTTTTTTATTATGCAAATACAGACGCTTATGCAAATTGTAATTATTTTTGTTAGAAGTACAATTAAGACTGCAAGAATGTAAGAAGTTAATTATTGCATCTAAATTCTGACAGTAACTATTAAGTGATACAGTTTTATAACAAGTCAAACATAGTAGATTTTAGCAATCTTCATTTTCATTTAAGAATATTATTATATATAGGGTAATAACTAATTCAAAATGGAGGTTAAATTATATCGTTCTTTTTCTTGTTAAACAAATTATAGGAATTTTTAATATAAAATAAGTTTACATTTCTAATATTACTAACATATTATGAATTTTTTTTTACAATGTTAATGTCTCACATTATAAAAGAATTTTTTTATAGATGTAGTTAAGAATAAATTATATATAAAAATTAAAGTAGAAATTTTTTTTTTATTTCATGTTCTAAATTTTTTTTTATTTGTAATAATGATTTGCATAATAATTTCCTCCTATTTTATGAGCAGTTTAAATAACATTAAAAGTAGTTTTAATGTGATTATAATTACTTTAAATTTTGCCTTCATTGTTTAAATGGTAACGGTAGTATATCATATTATTATTTTCATACTAATTGTATTGTTGCTTACGTAAAACGCAAATCTCCTTATTAAACAAAAATATATTTTTTGTTATATTTTTTTTATTTTGTTACGCTTCCAATGAATCTACTTAAAAAATAAAATTATATTGAATATATTTAGATAAAAATAAGTTCTTCTGGTCCATATCATATTCGTAACAACGAAATGAAATATTTTATACATATATGAATATTTAATAAGTTTAAATAATTATTACATAAATCAAATAAGAATTCCTCTTACATATTTTTGTTTCTTTCTATTCCAAATGATAGCTATTATAATTCTGAAAAATCTAACAAAAACAAGGACAAAATAAATGGTTAGGATTATATATAAAAATATCAAAACAAACAATGTGTAAAAAATAAATTTTGTATTCGAAATCCAGACATGGAACGTCTAAACTTAGTCATTTCAGACCTAGCAGACGATGAATTTTTTTTTTATTATTCTTTCATTCCGTTTGCTATTCCATAACCATCAAACTAAGGCGATATTTACACAGTAGTTCCGCCAAATGTATTTTAAATTTCTGTTGTGATTTAAGAAGAATTTTCACGGTATCTTAAGTTTTATTTATTATTTGTTTTTGAATTTTTATCTTCTCACGTCATACTGAAACGGCAAATCTGGCATTCATATTTGAGGAGACTAGTCTAGACTTAATGTCTCGCAAAATCGACGGTCAACTTAAGGGTAATCGCAGGTTTTAGTGACAGCTGACGGTAAAACTAGAATTGCAGGTTTCTTTAAGTGGAACATAAGTCTATGACTTTTAAAGAAGAAGGTTATATAGACGCATACCGGTATTTAAAAAATCTATGAATGGGATTATAGAAATTGACCCATCACACACAGAAAGATTATTATTATTATTATTATTTTATAAATGAAGATGCATGAAGCTGATTTAATTAATGTAATGATAACGCTGTGTTTAGTGTATGATAGATATATATATTTAAAAAAAAGAGTGGCTTGTGTTTTGTCTAATGTTATTATTTAGCCTTATTTTTGTTTCCAACCAAAGCCATATTATTTGACAGCATTACGTATATTACATTTTAATAAAAATTTCGACGAAAGTAAGAATGATTCTTTTTAAGAGTTTTTCTCTCAGTTTCTTGAGGTGACTGAGCAGATGTTAAACATTTGCTGCATATTTTTTCGGTACTTTTCCTTTTCACCGGCGCAAATCTCGCCAAGTTGGCGTTATTGGCGACAACACACAAAATACTCATAAAATATTAATAAGTATTATTTTTTATTGGTTTTTTTATCCATTTTTAATGTATTGGGAAAAAGAGATTACTGATAAGAAAAAACCACGACTTGTTTTGTAAATGTGGTGATACCAGCGGAAATATTCTGTTTGACGTAAGTTGCACCCTTTTTGTCGACTTTATCACTTGCTCCGGCGAAACGGAGATGTAACCCTTTTTTTCTTATGATTTGATTTCTTTATTTTGCATGTAAAATAAATTCAAACTTTCACGCTAAGTTACTAACATGACGTAATCGATGGATATCGAATTTTTGTTTTTGTGCTGTAGACAGTGCTTCTCAAACTTTCCATATTTACGACCAAATTTTCCATCATAAATTTCCTCAAGCCCTCTCTTACAATAACAATGTACTGAATGTAATAATAATGTACGTTGACGCACGTAATACGGCTTTAATATTAAACCGTTCAAGTTATATCAAGTTAAATTTTGTATATGACAAGCCCTTGGGAGTCGCTAGTAATTACTATAAACTTGGTTATAATATAGGATTGATAAATAAATTATCAAAAACTTTGTGCAGTACTGATATATTATAAGTATATTATATCAGATTGAATGTGTGTATTTTATTTTTTTACTATGTCAGGATGTGTTTTGTTTTCCTTCCTTTCAGTAAATTGAAAATTATTTTAAATATTTTATATCCAATTTTTTCATATACTCGCGCCCCTCACGCAGAGTTATCACGCCCTACAGTTTAAGAAATACTGTCTTGAAAGGATTGTTACTTAGGATTGATGCCTACTCTGTAACATAAAACGCGATACACCTAGAGCAGCATTTCTCAAACTGTGGGGTGCGCCCCCTTTAGGGGGGGGGTGGCAAATCTACGAGGTGGGCGCGAGCATATAGAAATATGGAAAACAAAAGATTATTTAAAAATGTTATTCATTTACTGAAATTAAACAAACAAAATACATTCTGACATAATAAAAAAATAAGATACACTAATGTAATGCACTTACAAATGCATGAGTACTGCGCAATATATATTTTATAATTAGTTTAACAATACTAAATTAAGAACAAATTTAATAATTACCAGTGTGACCCCATGGGATTGTCATATATAAAATTATATACAAAAATTAACACACATCTTGATAATTTGTACAGTTTATAGTTAATCCCTTAACTGCCGATAAAGAGTTACACGATTCCCTACCCAATTCCAACAGTTTTCCACGTAGGCTCGGGGTTGTTTTGAGGGGGGGGGGATAAAGAAGCAAATAATATGAAATAAGTAAAATCCTTAGCAAACATTGCCAAGGTCCTTGTATTGCATTCCAAAGTCTTCGGAATAGTTTTATGCATAGCAGTGCACAGAAAAGATCGTATTTCGTTAAGATGTATATATACGTCCGGGGAAATTTCACTTAGGCGGAGCGAGACGTTTATATACGTCGGTGGCATTTAAGAGATTAAAGTCAGTGCACAGAAAAGATCGTACTTCGGTAAGATGTATATATACGTCCGGGGAAATTAACACTTAGGCGTAGCGAGACGTTTATATACGTCGGTGGCATTTAAGAGATTAAAGTCGTATCGTAGTTTTAGCGTCAAAGTATAGTATTATTAAATTCAATACATCGTTATTATATGAGGGGGACACGATGAAAATTATGATTGAATGTTGGGTCGCGAATATTGAAACTTTTAGAAGCACTGACCTGCTGGAGTTACCAAAACAAACCGAAAATTGGCAGATGTGATGTACACTAGTGGAGTAAAGTACACCCCTGCGCCACGGAGGGGGGGGGGGCTAATATTCTCCGTTACGCTACTGATGTTCACAGACTCAAAATGACTAACACAGTGCTTCTCAAACCTTCAATGTTCGTGACCCAATATTCAGTCAAAGCTTTCATTTCGCCCTCCCCTGTCCATAGAATAACAATGTATTCAATGATACTATACTTTGAAGGAAGCAGGGGTGTCAAACCCGCGGTCTGTAGGCTGCATGTGGCCTGCAACGAACATTTTTGCAGCCCGGTCGGCACACAACAATGTATAAGTTTTGTGAAAAGCAACTGAAAAGTGAAGATTTTACGCCAGCGTTTCTCAAACTGTGAGGCGCGCCCACTTTATGGGGGCGTGATAACTCTATGTGGGAGGGGCGATCAAATTGAAAAGTCGAAAACAAAAGATTGTTTAAAAAGTTATTAATTTACTGAAAGTAAACAAAATACACATTTGCACTCAGATATAGTACACTTATAAATGTATCTGCATAATGTATTGTAAAATTAGTTTAACAATACTAAGTTAAGAAAAAGTTGAATAATTACCAAAATTGTATTATATGTGAAAACTAACTCTTATCTTGATAATTTGTACGGTTTATAATTAATCCCTTTAACTGCTGATTAAAAGTTACGCAATTCGCTCCCCAATGCCAGCGTTTTCCACGTTGGCTCTCTAATTGGGGGAGGAGGGAACAAGAATAAATAAGCAAATCTTCTGAAATATAAGTAAATCCTTCGCAAACACTGTCAACGTCCTTTTATTGTATTCCAAAGCCTTCGGAATAATTTTATGGATAACAGTGCACAGAAAAGTTCGTACTTCGGAAAGACGTATATATTCTTACCGGGTCAATTAATACTTTGGCTGAGCTTGACGTTCATACACGCCGGTGACACTTAATAGGTTAAAGTTGTTCTGTAGCTTTAGCATCAAAGTATAGTGTTATTGAATTCAATACATTGTTATTGTATGGTGGGGTGGGGCGATGAAAACTATGATTGAATATTTGGGTCACAAACATATAAAGTTTGAGAAGCACTGTTTTACTCACTTCTCGACATGCAGCATATACAAATGAAATTTAAATGATATTGCATCGCATCAAAAATTTCAAATCTTAGAACTGAATTTGAAACAAGGCTTACAAATTTTAATTCTTTGGAAGACAAATTTTGCTTGTTTTTTTTTTCTAATTTTCTCATTGAATATAGTTTTCAGTCACATGCAAATGGAGGTGATCGAGAGAAATTCAGTGCGATTCAAATTTGAAGGCAAAATTCATCGAAGTGAGTGTGCTGAATTTTAAAAATATTTATCAGCCTGGTTTGAAAATACTCGAAAATTTACATATGAAATTATTTTCATATTTGGAAGTACTTATCAATGCGAGCAGTTATTTTCACTTATGAAAAAAATAAGTCTCCTGTTAGAAATAGTATTAATGACGTCAGTTTTGAAAGTAATTACTGCGAACAGATTTTCTGCCAAAAAAGGAAAAATAGTACCAGAGAAGAGATGTCAAGTGTCAGGACGCAAACATTAAATTTTTATTGCTTTTTAATATGATTATTATAATGTATAATGTGAAATAAATTTACGTTTCTACAAATATTGATTTTTTGTGTAGCCCTTTTAAAGTTAATTTTTTTTGTTTGGCCTAAGTTAGCCTTTGAGTTTGACACCTTTGCTTTGAAGCAAAAGCGACAATACGACTATAACCTCTGAAGTGTCACCTACGTGTATAATCGTTTCGCTAAGTCGAAAAGTTAATTGCCCCGGACGTATATATACGTCTTTCCGAAGTACGATCTTTTATGTGCACTGTTTACCATAAAATTATTCCGAAGGCTTTGGAATGCATTAAAAGGATACTTCACACTAATATAAAGATTTTTTAGCTTACTTAAGGTATGGGATATTTAAAAGTTAAGGGTCTTGAAAAAATCATTTTTTCCGGTTTGTTCCAATCAATTCGAACAGTATAGTATGTATGTGATTATGTTTTTAGCGCGTTTTTCACGTAGTGGAACAAAAGCTCTATTAGGACGCAAATTTCGTCTTCGTTCCATATTTTGTCGTACCTTTTTCTCAGCCAATAAGCAACTAATTGACCTCGGGTTTTTGGCATTTGTGCCCTAGATGAGCCGAATCATATTTAAATTTTCCCATAGTTTTCCCGAATTTTCCTACAAATTTTCCTGAATTTCGCTAGTTTTGCTTTTTTATAGTGCTGATACAGATTTGTGTCATTATTTCTTTTCAGCTCAATAGTAGTACATTTAGAGGAGTGGTACAGTATTACTTTCTGTTAGTAAAAAGTTCATTAGTTGCATTATTGTAAAATAAAACATGAAAACGCGCTAAAATTACTTGGCCATGCCAATGATTGATATCTTGTTTAACTCTAATTTTGTATCCCAGATTTTTTGTTTCCTATATATTCCATGTATTGTTGATGGCTTATTTTATTTAAGTAAAAATTTAATCAAATTCATACACAAAATATTCACTGTAATTGCCATTTTAGGGTTAATAATTTCCTAATAATGTCCGAGGCTTATTTATTTCCATGTCACACACTTTATAATATAATCGTGTACTCCCAATTTTTAATTTTAATATTCTGAATTAAAAAACTTTTATCATAGAGAACAAATATAATAACTGTTCGCAGTCTGATCCAAGTTGTAAACAATCCCATCCGTAAACTGTGTCAAAAGTAAAAGCATAACATAAATAAAAACTTTTCTAAGTGACATGACGTATGTGCCCTTCATTAAGCCATTCATTAATTTTCTTAATCCAGAACGTTCTTGGCTGATGTCCAATCAGGGTTGAAGGGGTCTATGGTTCAACAGTACGAGTTAATCTAGGTCTTATTTTAATGAATGCTTAATTTACTCACTTCAATTTATCATGAGTTGAGCACATACATTGTAAAAGGAGACAATGTATCTTATGTAACATGCTTTTTCATTGACCAAGAGCCATTTAAGGGGTTATTAAGAGAAAATAATAGGGTATAATAGACGGATTTCAATTTTTTTTTGATTTTTATGTTGTACTTAAACTGTATATCACAGATTACGAATTTTATAAATACTTTTTTTAGTTAAATTTTCAGTTGCAATTCATAGATTTTTACAGTTTAATATGCCACTATGATTGAATCATTTAAAATCGTCTGTGTGTTTATTGTGTTCCTTTTTAATACAATTTTATGACTTTCACTTGTATGTAACGTAATCTTTGAACTCAATTTTTACCCTCTTTAAAAGGTCAGGTTAATTCGAAATTTCGTTCACTTGTCCAGAACCAATACCAATACAATAATTGAATAATTTTGTTCCATTGACCTGATCAGGATCATCAGGATTAACGATTTCCCATTTTTAGATCTCATCCCGCATCTATCGACTAATTTTAGATCCCGTTTCCAGATTTGGCAAGTAAAAGATTAAGTTACAACTTAGTTCGATTAACTATAAAAGGGTGTTTTTTAGTTTTTTTTTTAAAACTATAATTTTTAATAAAGAAACATACTATTCATATTTTTATAGTAAATTCATTCTTTTTTTTAGTGGTACTCTGTTGTTTTATGAAAACAAAGAGATTCTAAAGGTGATTAATAGTATATCTAATTTATGTGAAAAAACAAACAAGAATTTAAGAGAATTCTAAATTTATTTTTAAATATTTCTAAATGGGTAGAATATATTGATGTTTCTATGTTTTCATGAAGAAAAAAGAAATTTTCTAAATTTGTGAAACTACAATAAAACTTCATTAATCCGAGACCCTTTAAACCGGATGTCAGTTTAAAATGGTAAGTTATTTAAAAACAAGTAATAAAAACATTATTTTTAAAAACAATTCCTACTTGGTCAACAACAACAACAAAAAATGTTATTTTTTATTAAATAATTACACATTTAATATAAATATGTTTATACATTTGACAGAATCACAATATTAATAGCAAAACACCTTTTAAGTTAACATGAAAACACTTTTTAAGCACATTAAATTTGAAATTACATTTTTTAATACAAGTTGAATATAATAGGTAAAAATTTATCTTAAAACCAGTGTAAAAGGAATGTTGACGTCTAACTAGCGTATGATCTTATTCAGGTTAAGTTAACTTTTCATCACAAATTTAACTAAGGCTGTTTTATCCAATGGGGCTGCCATATAGAGGAATAATATTGATTGAAATATATCTCTTAAACTATAATTAATTAATTAAATCTACTTAATAAATTAATATTAGAAAAAACTGTATTTACATCAAGTGTCATCCACTACAAGTTTAAAAAATGCATTTGAACCTGAGTAGATAAATAAAATTCGCTTCAGACTGACCATCTGATCGGGTCATGTGGTCATACATTTCAGCGTCTAACGGTCACGCATACTGAGATGGGCACAGTAGGCCTTGGACCTCATGGTCTTTTGCGCCACTTACATTAGTTTAGTTTAGATGAATAAAAAGCATTTTATACTAACGATTGAAAATTTGAACAAGATATATAGATAAATATATGTATGGAGAGTGTGAACTAATGCTAGGAATTGAAAAAAGAAAAGCCTAATTTTAATATAAATGAGCCACTATGTTCTAAATAGTTCTATTTCGATGTAATACATATCATGTGAGTAATGTATAGAATTAAATTACTTTTTGTGCAAAAATTTATCATTTTGTTTCATTTCATTTCAAAATACATGTTCTGTGTACTTTGGCTTGTTCTACATGCTAATTTATTTAATTCGAAACCCTTGAAATCAAACGTTGTTTCAAACGGGGGAAGGGGGAAGCTATTTAAAAAATAAAATAATTGGTAATATAAAAAATTAACCAAATTAATCTATTTAATTTATTTCAATTAGTGTGATTCTACTGAAGTTTCAAGCGAAATAGAAAACATTCGACCTGCATTTAATGGACTTATCTGATAAGTTTAAGAAGCATTTTAAATAGCAGTAAATATATTTAATAGTATGCATTATACAGATTAGGTATCGTATATTTGATTATTTCCATAGATAATATAGGCAAAAAATTTAGAAATTTGTCTAAAATGTGCTGCGATTTTTTATAGTATCCAAAATTCAAATCATTCCCTAAATATAAACAGCATCACAAAATTAATCTATAACTTCATTTCATACTTTCGAAAAGAAAAACAAATGTTTTAAATTGGCATAATAATGGCTCTAAAAATATGTGCTTTTGATAAATGAATAATGTGGTAGTAACATTAAAATTTTTAACCAAAAATTTGTATTTAATCTTTTGTGGAAATTAATTTTATTTATTGAAAAATTATCAAATTGTTTTATTATTGGAAATTTTATTACAGTTGTGACTTGTACAAATATTTAGCGAGTAATTTACTACAGTAAACTATCATTTTTTTTCAATTCACTTTTTTTCGAAACATGCAGTTCAAGGTACCGAACAATGAATCATGTCTAGTCAATAGACAACCACTTAAGGTATCCGACTACCCTAAAATTGTGAATTTTGCTAAAAATTGACAAATTTTATTTTATAGGCCATCTTATGAGCTTTATAAAAATACCAAGTTTATTATTTTCCGTTCGCTAGAACCAAAACTTTTAGTGTTTTAGTAAAAGCAGATGCCGCTATTTTATGCAAGATGCCATATTTTAAAACCCGTTTTACTCGAAATATGTTTTTTTGAAAATGCTCATAAGAGGAGAGCGATTGCTAAAAAAGTTAAAAATAAAAAAATTGCATTTTTATAGAAATTGTTGAAATTTTTTGTTTCATGTTCTGTAAAATAGTAGAAGTTTTTTAACCTTCAGCTTTATCAATCACTGTTTTATGATAAAATTTACAGTCCCTTATATGAATATAATCCCTGTTTTTTAAGTAATTTCATATAATAACTAAGATAAAGTGCTTTAGTTTTTGAAAAAATTAAAATATCTCTGATCCTGATGAACATAGAAACACATCAGAATTGAAAAATTGAAAATTTGTTCATGAACTTTTGATACAAAATGGGCCCCGTTTAGGTAATTTTTTGCAAATTTTTACCAATTTTCCCCCATTTTAGTAATAATAATTTCTTTTTTTCTTCTTAATTTTAGCTTATTTTTCTTAAAATGTACTAAATAAATCTAAAAACCACAAAAGAAAAAAAAAATCCCCATATCTTTCACTTTTTTTGAAAAAAGTTGTCGCAAGTAGTCAGATACTTTAACTACCTCACATACGCTTATAACACATCTTAAGTCACATTCCAACAAACAAATACAACCGCAGACTGCAATCCGAGTCTCAACTACTATTCCCTTCCACCGCTAAACACCTGTTGGCCTATCGAACTAGGCCCTCGATACTAGCGTGTGCAGTCTTCATTTGCGATAGCCTTCAGGGCTTATACACCGAAAATAACACTACTCATGATTTCCCTTCATAAATCATTCCAATACGTGTCGTGCATTGGACCCCAGCTTTGCCAAGCTATGTGGATTGTACACCCATCACAGAATAGTATTGCAGCAATTTCATTTAATAATTGGTACGTGGGATTGTTATGCATGTGCTTGTGCCCCTTGCTAATTGTACTTGAGTATTTATTCCTGTACCGCGATGGCACGTTGTATGATTGATGATATTGGTAATTAGTAAATAATGGTGGTTGTAAGAAAGTTGTAAACAAGACACAAAAGCATTTTGGTGTCGGGATGGGGATGAGATATTCATCTGTGTACATGACAAAGTGACTAAGTTGAACGCCTTATCTGGGTTGTGGTTCTTTTTTGATTTAAGGTCGATAGATAGCAGATTGCTGATTAGATTACTCGATGTGATGTTGGTTTGTGATAATTAAGAGAGTTATATTCTAATGCAGCGTTTCTCAAACCGTGGGACGCGCCCCCTAGAGGAGCGTGATTACGTGGGGAGCGCGAGCACATTGAAAAGTCGAAAACAAAAGATTATTTTAAAAAAATTATTAATTTATTGAAAGTAAACAAACAAAATACATTCCGACATAATAAAAAACAAAATTAACATTTACACTGATATAATGTACTTATAAATGTATCAGTACTGCACAATGTATTTTTTTAATAATTAATTCAACAGTACTAAATTAAAAACAAGTTTAATTATTGTCAGTAACCCCACGAGTTTGGCATATGTAAAATTATAATCAAAAGAGAGTTTACAATTATCCTGATAATTTGTACGTTTTATAAATAATCCCTTTACTGTCGATTAAAAGTTACGTGATTCCCTCCCCAATGCCTCCGTTTTCCATGTAGGCGCATGTATGTCACGTATTGAAAGGGAGGGGGGAGGTTTAGAAAAGGAATAAATAAGGAAATCCTTTGCAAACACACACTGTCAATGTCCTTTCATTGCATTCCAAAGCCTTCGGAATAATTTTATGGATAGCAGTGCACAGAAAATATCTTACTTCGGAAAGACGTATATATACGTCCAGGGAATCAACGCTTTGGCTGAGCGGGACGTTTATATACGTCGGTGGCGTTTAAGAGTTTAAACTCGTATATTAGCTTTAGCGTCAAGGTGTAGTATAATTGAATTTAGTACATTGTTATTGTATGGAGGGGAAGGGGTGATGAAAATTAAGACTGAATTCTGGGTCGCAAATACTGAAAGTTAGAGAAGCACTGTTTTAATGCGATAATTATTTTTAAATAATGAATTATTATTTCGTTCATACTCTTAAAATTATTTTCGTCATGGCGTCATATGATGTCAGTGATGTGGTATTTAGAATTTATGAAGGTTTATATGCACTGGCGTAGCTAGACCATAGTGGTCCCTGTATCGAAATTCCTTGGAGCCCCTTTCTTGGGGGGGCTTTAACGTTTTATGATTTTGCGTTGCAACATTATGGGGTCCCTTAAGTTTGGGGGCCCCGTATCATTGATATAGCTGATACAGTGGTAGCTACGCCCCTGTTTATATGGGATTAATAGAAGTGATTTCAAATGATTTGACTAACGTAAGATTTCTATGTATGATATTTAGAGCAGTACTTCCCAACTTTTTTATTGCCAAAGATCTCTCAATCAACGTTTGATAATTATACCGAGGACTGGAGGAGGGAACGTTCATTGTTCCGATTTAATAGTTTTAATTTAATTGTATTTAAAATATGTCTTTAGAATAAAATACAGTTTCACCAAAAAAGAGTATAAAGTTATTTAACATGGGAATATACAATGATTACCATGGAAAGTCGCATAAACCCAAGAGAAATACACCACAATAAATAAAATTTAGATAATTTGACGTTCCTGGGTGGCCTGGTATAATTTGATCCTCGAACCCGTACCGGTCCACGGCCCGGGGTTGGAGATCACTAATTTAAAGAATAGGTTCCCAAAGTGGTTCCTACAGATCCTTGGGGATCCTTGTAACTGTTAAGTGGAAAACTAATTTGGAGGTGTGTGGATAACATTAGGGGGATCCGCGAAAAATTTAAAACATAAAGTTAAGTATTTATGTGAATCCATTTCTATTATCATCCTTGGCTTGACCGAGGCTCTGAAAATTACGAGGTCCTTCGGCAACAATTCTCATGTTGTTTTAGAAACTAACGTTAATAGAACAATCAGTCAATCTCATTGTGTACTTCTTTTTCAATTCCTGTTATTAGTTCACTGTTTCCTTATATATACATTTATTTATTTATGCCTTGTTCATATTTCCTCTCGTTAATAAAATATTTTCTATTCTCATCCATTCAAGTTCAAATACATTTTTTATAACTTGTAGTGGGTGACGCACTTGATATTAATACAATTTTTCAAATATTAATTCATTAATGAAATTTTATTTTTTAATTTTAAATTTATTCTGCTTTATTTCTGACGAAGTTACAACTAGCTGCAACAGATGGTGCCAGTACGTTTTCGAACAAAGTAGGAATTGACTTAATTTTTTTTTTATATTACTTGTTCAAATTTTTCTTCATTTCCATTGGAAATTTCCTTTCTTTGCTTTGTATTATTAAATTTCGAGCGATAAATTTGATTTAAATATCGATTTAAATTCCATTCATGCATAATTTTTATAAAAATTTTGCAGAAGTGCTTGGGACTTCTGCGATAGCAATGTCTAAAGATGGTTTAGCGTTTTATATTCGATTAAAACCCATACACTTAAGAGATCTTTAAGTTCAGAAAGAGGAAATGAATTTTCAAAGTAAAAACACACTTTAAATATTGGAATTATAATTTAATGTTGAAAGTGTGTGTGCATATTCTGTTTGTTTTATGTTTAGTGATGATTCTTGCTTTTCCACTAACAATTTTCAAAGCATACTATAATAAGGAGGGATAAATTCCCTTTAAGTTCTTATTGAATGAAAATGATGTGTTGCATAGTTTTCTGGAAAATCTCTCACTTGATGTATTACTATTAGTGCAATTAAGAACCCAAAAAAATTTTACTTAGCAAGAATTATTTAGAATTTTTTAGTCAATTTTTATGATTTTTTGTCTCGAAGCTTAAAAACTTTTATCTTTTTAATTTGGTCCAATTGTTGGTATGTTTTGAGTCAAAAGATTTTGATATCATAATGAGTTTTATTTATTTTGCATTTCATTTTTTATTCTTTATATTTCATAACAATCAAATTCTAGAAAATTCTGAAAATATTTCCTGCTGAAAATTCTTCAATTTTTGTTGGAATGAAGATTTTAAATGAAAGTGATTTTAAATTTTATTAAATATTTTTTTAGTTTATTTTCTGGGATTTATATTTTGTTCATAAAGCAGTGGTCTTTGCTCGAGAAACGTTTTATTCTCACAAAAATGACGAACGTTTTAACGTGTTGATTGCAGTGACAAGTTATATTTTAAGAGATTATTAATATATGTTCATAATTTCGTTGAAGTTACAGTTGGGCGAATTATTTTGCTGACGAATTAATAAAATAATTTAACATATTCATAACAAATAAATAATTGTTTCACCAGCAAACTGTTTTTACTCAAAAAAGACACATTTTTGTATAAAAATGCGTATTATTTCAGATACTTTTTCACTAGTAATGCATAGGTACATTTTTTTAACACCCTTTTATAAGATTTACTTGTATGTAACGAAATCTTTGAAATCGATTTTTACCCACTTTAAAAGGTCAGATCAATTCGAAATTTTGCTCATTTGTCCAGGACCGATGGCAATACAATAATTTAATAATTTTGTTCAATTGTCCTGATCAGGATCATCAAGATTAACGATTTTCCCATTTTTACATCTCCTCTGTTATCTGATGACTAATTTCAGATCCCTTTTCCAGATTTGGCGACTAATTTCAAATATGGCGACTAAAAGATCGTTACAATTTAGTTCGATTAACTATAAAAGGGTGTTTTTTAGTTTTTTTAAAACTATAATTTATTTATAAAAAAGTTAACACTTATTTCAGATTTTTTTTAAATTTTAAAATGTGTTCCAATCTTGTTATCT
Source organism: Trichonephila clavata (assembly GCA_019973975.1). NCBI lineage: Eukaryota > Metazoa > Arthropoda > Arachnida > Araneae > Nephilidae > Trichonephila > Trichonephila clavata. The sequence continues at coordinate 16,909 of BMAO01034546.1, forward strand.
TGAGGATTTTAATGCATTGCAATAAATAAATAACAAATACGATTTCATCGAGAAAAAATCTTTTGTACAAAATTTCATTTTTTTTTTCGAAATTCCTTTTGATTTTATAAATACTTTAAACTAAATATATATTACTGATATAAAATATTTTTAAAAGTATATTTAATTACAATGGAAATCATGTGTGAATGATAACACAGACACATAAATAAACTTCCTCTCTGAGTATTTGATAAATTATGATTAATTCCATAAAGGAACATATTGCTATTTAATTAAATGAACAACGGAAGACAAAAAATTCTGATATTAATTTCTTTCCAACTAAGTCACAGGTACAAAGATAATAACTTCATATAATTAAGTTTAAACATATATATAACACAGATATAATAACTTAACAGAAATTAATTAATGTTATTATTTATTCACCGATACAAATACTAATTAAATAAAAATTAATTAAATCTGTATTGAATCGAAATATAGACAATAATCCCTCGTCCAATAATCCTGTCGAGAAATAACTGAATAAATATTACAACGATAGATAATTTAATTAATGTAATTTAATATTGCATGGTATTAATATTATTATTACACTTTTGGTATAACGTAACATTATTAATAAAACCGTTTTGCATTTACTTGAAGGCAGATTTATAAGCCTGTATCTTATTCAATTATTAAAATTTTGAATGCATAATCATAGTATTACATTTATAAAGAAAAGTAATGTTATCTTGAAATTCCTCCCATGAAAGAATGGGATTATTGCGTTACAATTATAAATTTTAAAATACAAGTCCATTGAAATTGCAATATATTGCTTTTGTATGAATACTAAATGGCTTTAAATAAATTTTTATGATTTAATTTTCGAGCTGAAAATTCTCAAACATCTTTTAGAACAAATTTACAGATGTGCATGTAATGTCTGAAATCTTTGTTTCAAATTATTTATTATTTTTTTTATTGCTAAATTTTAACAATTGAAGTAAATTTTCTTTTAGAAGCTCTTTGATTTGCATATTATTATTATATTCGAGTGTTACTAATTCTATTACTTCTGATATAGTAACACAATTTCAGTAATTAACTATTGTGATACAATTTTAGGAGTAATGAAAAAAACATTATATATGTTGGATCCAATTTGATTTGTCAAAAAATCAATGGTTACTTTGTCGCAATTATGAGGTTGCAGGTGTAATAGGGGTTGTGGATGAAGCAGACATTGTTATAAAAATAATGCTTTTATTTCAAAATACTGAGTATTTTATGATTAATTCAATAACTTTGGGAGGAATCTTAACTAATCTCTAAATTTAATTTATTGGATTATTCAAAGCACTCATATCTCATGATCAATTATCAGCTCTCGCCTAAACTGATATGGTAATATTTCTATAATATTTCTAACTCTATTATTTCTACTGCTCTCAATGAACGTAACAGCTTGAATACTAACTTCAGGATGAAGTACTCACTACTCAATTCCCGATCCACTATTAATTCTAATACACCCATTGCCAGGTTTTAAATAACATTTACATTAGCATAAAATCAAGTCATTCCAACGGGAAGCGGTTTTAAACTCAGAAGTCAAAGGACAAATTCCCTAAGAGAATTAGTTTAAGAAATACGGATAGAAAACATCCTAACTCTTCTTTTTCTTCTTAAAAACTAATGTGGCCATGGTAAAATAGTGGTCATCGTTCCGGACTCGTGACCGACATGTCATGAGCTTGAGCTCCAGTGCCATAGAAGACATGTCGTGTAGAGGGGCTGGTGCGCATTATCTCCTTAACTGCCGATTAAAAGTTACGTGATTCGCTTATTACCACCGTTTTTTACATAAGCGCGCGTATGCGGTGTATCGGAGGGAAAAAACATAAATAAGCAATTTTTTCTTTGAAATAAGTAAATCCTTCGAAAACACTGTCAAAGCCATTTTATTGCATTCCAAGGAGTTCTAATTAATTGTAATGATAGCAGCTTAAAGAAAAAATCGTATTTTGGAAAGACACACATATACGTCTGAGACACTTAAAGCATCGGTTGAGTGAGACGGATATACACGGTGGCGGCAGTTAAGAGGTTAAATCTGTCGTGACTCAATGATCTCATGTTGGCGTAGTGGGGAAGTTAGGAAAATCAGATGCCAGCTTAGGTGTCCTCCCCCTCATTTGACTATGGTTCAAAATTACTTGGTCCGTTGTCAGTTTTGCTTTAAGTGTGATTTTAAAGAACTCTCACTCACGATATTGCTCACATAAAATATAAATATACTTGATATATCTGTATGTGCTTCTGGGATAAAAGATATATACATTATCTCTATACTATAAGTTGATAGGTGTTGAAAGGGATTACGAAAATTAAATCACCTTTGTTGTAGATGAAACATATGTTCCTATCTTATTAATTCAAAATAAACTATTACTTTTTTTAAATGGAAAATAAAAACTAGAAAGGATATAATTAACTTTACACAGTTTAACTAGTCAAGAAAATCCTATCGCGATTGGAAATTCTAATGAAGAATAGGTTTTGACTCTTAACTGTTTATAAAATTAGGTAACGCATATTATAACAAACAAGAAATAAAACATCAAAATAGGAAGGGGGTAGGACAATACTTGCTTTTAACACAATTTGAATAAAATTACTCAATGTAATTGAATTAATGTGGCAGCGAAATTATTTTAAGATCTAATATATATACGCCTCGTACCTCCGGAAATAAACTTTGTTCAAAGATAAATAAAAAAAAATCGCTAACGTTATCGTTATACAAATTATTTTAAAGAACAAAATTACAATATTATTTTCATAGTCACATAAAAATCTAAGATATCAAACACATTTATTAAAAACCTTCCTCAATACCTAACTTAAGACTAAATTCTTTTTTGAACCTTACAAACTAGCAATTTATGATATTTTTCTACTCACTGTCCTCTCACATATTCACATCCACACCCCACACTTCACCGAACGCAATCAATATTTCAAAACACTCCAGAATATAAACCTTCATTTTAACCCACTTACATATTTTACTACAAAGAAAAGTAAGTATTTTTATATGCAGCTCTATCCCCTACCCCAATTATGTCACCTCCACTGTATTTTCACCAATAAAGATGGGGAAAAAATGTTTCATCACCCATTATAGAGTGCAAATGCATCCTGAAGTGTATTGATTTCTGCCACGAGCTTTTAGGAATGTTCCCCTTTCTTGAACCCCCCTTTGAATCGAAGTGTCGCCGTAAGCCGAGTCGTTTATATATAGTTCTACCCCAGACGCGGCCGTCGATAAACAGGTAGTCGTAGAAAGCCATGGGATGCTTCAGTTTAAAGATCTTTCTCTCTCTCTCTTTCTCGTCTGTGACACGCGTTCGAAGTGTTGAGGGGAGTTGAATTTTGACATTTTAAATGCTAAATATTTGGACACACAATAGATTGTGACGCAAGTTACTTCATTTAATACATGAGAAATTATTTGTAATTATTTTAAATTTAAATGAATCAACGAGGAGACGTTTTAATACAGAACAGTGAACAGTGGTGTTGGAAGATATATGTTGATAAATGAATAATGTAGAACAGGTGTGGGCAGACTTTTCCAGGGTGCGGGCTACTTTTAATTTTTTTCAAGGTGTTGCGGTCCACCCAGTATTAGTGGCGCATACAAGGGTGGGGGAGGGTCCATGGGTCCGGACCCTCCCTCTCATAACCATTTTCTTCCGATTCATTATAGTCTCATGTATATAGTATGTAAAATGTAATTAAATATTTGATATTAGTAATTTTTTTATTTATTAATGTTAATTATTTATTCATTAATTTATTTTTTGCTGTTTTTTGTTCCCGACAATCGACAAAATCAAGAAAATTTGTTTTGCTTCGTATTGTGGTATGGTACGTGAATGGTAGACCTTCAACCCTCGACCCCCTTCCCTTTAAAAATTCTCATATACGCTACTGCCCAATGTAGTAGGTGTGGTGAGGTGAGGAAAAAGAGAGAGGTTATTATTATAACTTAATAATAAGTACGGAATATGTACTTACCTACAGAACTAAAATAAAAAACAACACTTTTAAAACAGCGTTTAAAGCAAAATTCAAGATTCAAACTTAATAATACATAGCCCCAAATATAATTATATCAAATGATACATTTTTATCTGCAGTTATTTTTTGCTGTTATAGTGAGTAGAAGGCTTAGTCTGCTTACTGTCAGCCAATCTTGAATTTTACGTGTATAATTACTAACTGATAAAATTTTTAGGCGGTCACCCCAAAATGTCTTGGCGGTCCACCGGTCAATCGCGATCGACGTAATGCCCACCCCAGATGTAGAAGATTTGAACATTAAATGTGTTGCTTGGAGATTAGATTTCTGTGATAGTCTGTGGTGTATATATATATATATATATAGTGGAGCAAACAATGAGGTGGGGTGGGTCCTCGGGTCCGAACCCCCAATACCCTTGATGTTTTTTCGATTGATTATAATCTTATGTATATAGTAGGTAAAATTTAACTATTTGTTATTAATAATTAATTTTATTAATTAATGGTAATTATTCATGAAATAATTAATTATTCAATATTTTTTGTTGCCGAAAATCGACACAATCAAAAGAATATGTTGGGTGGTGTATTGGAGTATGATACGAGAATAATGGACTTTCGACTTTGGCCCCCTCTTGGAACATTCTTGTGTGCGCTACCCCTCTCTCTCGGCTGGTGATATTTTTCAATTGTTTCAAGAAAAAAAAATGGATGTATGTTGCCAGGGTTGTTTAAAGGCAGGGGCGGGTAACATGCAGCCTGCAAAGAGTTTTTATGTGGCCCGCCAAAACAATCAGAAAAACAAATAGACAGAAAATGTTCTCTATATTTGATAAACATATGTTTGTGAACAAAGTTTTTTTGTATGAAGATTAACAAGAGTGCATTTTAATGAAAGTTGACTGACATTAACTTTTAGGTTTTGATGAGAATTTCAACATAAAAGCAATCTTATTCGTGATTTCTTAAAAAAATTCTAGAAAAGTGTGATATAGGGTACATTTATCTCATTAAACTGATTCTAAAATTAAATGTACTTGTGTGTGTGTGCAGCTATCGATGATATATGGAATTAACGCAATAAATAAAATGAATAAAACTGCAAATATTTCATTTAAGGTATCCGAACACGTTCGGAGTACTTTTTAACAAAATAGCACACTAAAACATTATAAATACTCTTTTAGGACTCAATACCAATAAATATGACTATATATTTAACTATCAAAATTTAAAATAAATTACCTGAATTTTACAAAAATCACAATTATAAGTGAAATTTTAGCAATATTTTTGAAAAACTTCAAAGCAGTTAGAGAAAAAAGTAATAAACATATATTAGTAAAAGTATTACGAAAACAAATTAGATGCACTTATCTAGAAAATGTACTAAAATTTTAATTTTTTATTAAAATTTGAAGATTTTAGAGCTGATTGAGTAAACATTATAAGAAAAGTTATATTTTTTATGAGACCATTATTTAAATAACAAGCCCTAACTCAAAAAGTATTCATACAATAAGAAATATTTTAGTACATTCTCTAGAAAATAACATAAATATCAGGTTCAAAAAGTTTTATAGGAATACATTCGTAATATTTTGAGTTTCAGACTCGCCATGATAGATTTTGAGCAATTTAAATGCCCGCTTCTGGTAGATCAAAAACCCACTTCCGGTTTTTCTTACTTTATAAAATGGATTGTAACTTGGCCTCTAGGTAGTGTAGAATTAAAACTAAGTATGTTTCGTAAAGTCAAAAGATAGCTCTATTCAATAAAATAAAAAACAAAAACATCTGTCTTGATTGAATTTGGTCATTTTCAACGTGTTCGGATACCTGAAGGTATTTGACTACTTGCGACAACTTTAAAAAAAAAAAAAATGGAGATATGGGTTTTTTTTTTTTGTGGTTTTTAGATTTGCCGAGCACATTTTAATAAAATGGCACTAAAACTAAGTAGAGAAAAGGAAATCATTATTTCTAAAATGGGAAAAAAATAGGTAAAAATTTACAAAAAATAACATAGATGGGGTCCATTTTGAACCAAAAGTTTATAAACAAATTTTCAATTTTTCAATTCTGATGTGTTGCTATGTTCTCCATTTTTGAAATGACCTTAGGATAAGGAATATTTTAATTTTTACAAACACTAGAGCACTTTACTTAAGCTGTCCTATGAAATTGCTTAAAATAACAGTGATTTTATTCCCATAAGGGACTGGTAAATTTTGCGATAAAACAGTGGTTGATAAATCTGAAATTTAAAACTCTTCTACTATTATACAGAACATACACAAAAAATTTCAGTTAATTAGTTTCAAAACTTTTTTTAGCAATCGCTGTCCCCGTTTGAGCATTTTCAAAAAACACATTTTGAGTAAAGCGCGTTTTAAAGTATGTCCATCTTGCATAAAATAGTGGCACCTGCTTTTACTAAAACATTTTAGTTTTTGTTGTAGTGAACAGAAAATAGCAAACTTAGTATTTTTATAAAGCTAATAAGATGGTCTATAAAATAAAATAATTAAAAAATTGGCAATTTTTGGCAAAATTAACAATTTTAGGGTAGTCGGATACCTTAGCTTATATTCACTGATTTTTATGGTACATCTTTTCTGAGATACAAACTTATAAGTAACTAATGCATGCAATCATTTTAAAAATGTGCTTCTCCGGTATCTTCCTGCTTCCGCAAAGTGGCTCTTGGGCTAAAACAGTTGCCCAATCCTGTTTTAAGGTATGATTCAACTGGGCCTGGGTCAAAAGGCAGGTCTCATTCTTTCAATTAGGCCTCAGTAAGATCATAATTGGAAGGATTTTAATCATCAAATATTATTCTCGACTATATTCTATGAAAAATCGGAAATTTCCAACTGCATATGTCAATTGGAAACAGTGGCAATCTGAATTATTATGTCGTATTCATGACTAAACCTACCACCATACACCATCATTTGGTCAAAAGGTAGCGGTCGATCGAGCAGGTTTGTGCCTAGGTTTGTGAAATTGTGTGTGATGCTCAAATTTGTTTCGGGTTACCGTGTGGACGAGTAATAAACAATGTATGCTGTGTGATTACTGTTTTCTTCATTACAAGTTATCAAGTACAAAAATTAATAACTTATTCTGAAAAGTATTTTGAAAGGAAATAGAAAATGTCAGAAGTTATTTCATAACATAAGGAGAGATCAAAACTACACACTTTCCCTTTACCTACATTATTATAACTCTATATCAAAAGTATTATTATTAATATAACTATATTATTACAGCTATTTATTTTATGCTACTAATAAATAGCTATTATTATTACTAATAATTATTATATATTGTATATTATTATAGTTATTTTATGTTACTGCCACTATTACTATTACTACTACTATTACTTTTACTACAACTAGTTTTTAAACTGTTACTTTTAATAGAGATTGATATTACTGCTACTATTTATAATAATGTTATATGCACACTATTATCATTAATATAAATACTCATAAAGACTCCTTTTAGAAATAATACTTCTTCCTTATGCTAATACTAATAATACTGAGATCGAATGGAAACTTTACAATATCTACTATGTATTTTTTCCCCTTTAATAATTTTTAAAACTATTATTTATTTCATTAACACACTAAAAATTTAAATAAATGGAAAATGTTAAATTGAATTAAAATATCCTGAAAATACGATAAATAAGATTTTAGCATCCATGACCTAGTTGTTTTACTAAATCACAAAAAATTCTGTGAGTTTTGATGTATAAAATATTATTTATCGTCAAAAATCATAACTGTTTTACTTAAAAGAGTTAATAGTGGTACGATGTATTCATGTATGAAAAAGTCCAAACGGACTGTAATACAATTATTATTCAAATCGATAAATTTTCTGAAGTGAAATACTTTTTGTGGCTGACAGAGAAAGGCGAATGATTTTATGTAGAACGAACTCAGAAACACAGTTCTTGCTTGGAATGTTAATTTCCTCAAGTCTTTCGTTCCTAGTTAATTATAGGTTGATATTGCTTAGCAACAAGTTAGTTTGGGTTGACCACAGCGCGATCGATATTATATAAGCTTTTATTCCTGTATAGAATCAAAATATATAGTGCCTATTTTAGAGGATACAGCTTTTGGACACTCACAAATTTACAGAGGAATACGATGTTAGGAAAATTGAACTATTTTTAAACCAGAATTTGTATGTAGTACGCGGAAAGAATAATATTTAGAAAATTTGTTCAATTGGTTTGGTATGAAATTTCCTTTCAATAAATGTAAATGAAAATTTCTGAAATTTTTGAATTCAAATGGTTGAATAAAATTATTTTATAAAAGTTAAATCCGATGTCATTTACTGGATTTCATAATTAGTTCATTAATTATTTAATTATGGGTAGGACTGTTATAATGATTATATAAAAATTAGTTTTTAGAAAAAAGAATAATTGAATAAAAGTTCGAAATTTTTTCTAAATAACCCTAAAATGTTTGTAAACATTAAATTTTTAAAAATAAATAAATTAGACCTTCTTGTATAATGTTCTTTTATTTTTATTTTAGCATCAAAAACATAATGGAATGAAATGAATATAGAATTAGTTCAATAAACAGAATTATTTTAATTAAATGTTAATGCTAATACATATAAGTGAAATTATTAACATTTAATTTTTTAAACTTTTCATTTGATCTCAAATTGGAATTATAAGATCTCAGCCAAATAATTAAATGTAGAAGATTTTTTTCGAATAAGTGATATTATACAGAAGACTACCGCCCATCCGGTATAGTGGCTAGTGATGCTGACTGCAGTGTCGTAGGGCCTGGGTTCCAATCCCGGAGAAGGCCTGGATGTTTGCAAAAGTATATTGCATTTGCGGCATTGTGGTACTCTAAATAGCCGTCTTCTCGTGAGTTTGGTGGAAGGGGGTGGGAGGTCTTTGCCCTCCAGGGTGTTCTCCCTCAAAATTAGGGTGGAACCGAGCAAAATCGCTCAGTCACCTGCATTGTCCTCAAAGCTAAGGCGCAAAAATAGTCTTGAACTCTGTTAGGATTTTTCTTTATTGTCCTACCGAGGCGCAAAGAGGGAAGGTTGCTACAATCAAACAAGTTTAACCCAACTTGTTTGGTCCTATGACCAAAATCGCTTTTCGACAGCTAGGCTTCATTTTTAATTTTTGTATATTTGTATTTCTTGCTTCTTTTTACATATTTATATTGTTTAATTGAATTTTTGAAATTTTTCCTATTTATTCTGTTACGTTTTTAAATGTACTTTATGCTTCTCCTTCATTTATATATAATCAAAGTCTAATTACGAGTATATGCAAGTATTTAGGGATGGAAACACAACCTATTCAGACACCGTTGGGACAAGAAAAAAAAAAACTTAGTGCATTAAAAAGTTAACAGAATAAAATAAAAAAAACATTATTCTAATTTCCATTCCCCTGAAAGCGATAACTATTATATGAACACACATTAAAAATGATACATAATGAACACAAAATCTTTGCCAAAAAAGTATTTTTTCAAAGAACTACATTTCTTTGTGTGAAAAAAACTTCACGCACAATATATATGGAATGTTTTTGCAGCTCATTCATAATTTGATACAAAGTGTTTCCTTGTAGACTGATTCAGCGTCAGGGGTCCCATTATTAGAAAAAGATACATTTTATCTTGAAAAGAAATGGTTTCTTTTTAGTCTTTGCATCTCATTTCGGCACATTCATCAACACGTTCAGTAGCTCTGTCAAGATGAAAGATACGATTCCAGACATTACATGTTGGTTTTTTTCTCTGTAAAAATATGTAGTATTGGGTTTTTTCCAACTTTGTGGGCGTTGTCAGACTTCTGGACAGTTAGTGACATTGTTGGCTTTTGAAAACCCTGTCTATAGCTTGGGATGAATGGTGATATATTTGTAAGATGCAATAATTGTACAAACAATAGATAAAAGGAAACAGTCTTATTTCATTCTTAGAAATTTCAGATGTATAAAGAAATTAACTTTATTCTTCCCGCGGAAAGTATTTGCAAAGATACGGATTTTTTGTATGACTTTCTTACTTGTGGAAAGTTTGAAATGGGTTGATAGGAATAATAGCACGTAAATTAAATTTTCAACAATGAAAATGTGTTTTATTATTAAAATTAATGTAGATAATTCTTGTATAAAACGGCTCTTCTGTAAAAACATCGATTTCACTTTAAAACGATTTGAGAACAAATCAGCGTCCTCCATGTTAGGCTTAAGATTTGAGCAAAATTCGAAAATGAAAAATTCTTTAGTTTAATAAGCTAAAAGACATTGAATTGAAAACATTGACTTCATCATAAAAGGAAGACAAAATTCAAGATAGAACTCTACCGTTTAGCCACTTGTAAATACATTTATAAAGATCTCTAAGCCAAAAGTAAGCCATCTAAAATAACTAATTTTAAATGAAATATAGAACACTTCAACATATAGGGCATGGAAAATCCAGGAGAATGTTCAGAAGTGAGGAAATCATGTTAGAAGAAAAAAAGTTCTCGTTTAATGCTGGTTAGTCATTTATGACAAGAGATTATTATCGAATATTTTTCATGCATAATACCTTTGATGAAAATTGCTTTAATATAATTATATTCTTTCTAAATGTAAAAACGTAACAGTATTTTTTCCTCAAATTTTGAGTCTTTTTTTTTTGTGCACTAATTTATTTTTACACACTACAAAGAAACTTACACTTTTAGAAACTTGATAATTATGTGACACTGATATGTACTAGCTATTGCAGCTATGGTAAATAAGAAGTAAAATTTATCGATGAGAAATCCTGAGTCCTTCAAAAATCTCAAAATAAATTTTTAGTACAGTGAAGGATGAATAATTCCTGGGACACATACGGATAAGCACATAGGGTCAAAGATTCTATTAAAATTGATACCAATAAAATGTATAAACGATTTTTCTATAACACGGTTTCTTTTTAAAATGTTTCAAGAGCAACTCGGTGACGTGGAAAACTGTAAATAAAGAAAAACAATTATTAAATATTCTTTTGATACCAGGAAGGTTTTAAAGCATACTAGGACGCTTAAGGCATAGGCTAGCTAAGCCCGGGCCATGGCCTCTACTCGGCCCCAATAAAATCGTGATACGAGTAATTGTAATCGTCAAATGTTGTTTCCAGATATATTCTCTGAAAAATGGGAATTTTTAACTATATGTCAATTAGCACAACATGGTTTAAAATGTAGTGTAAACTTTGCGAATTTAAAGTGTAGAAAAAGAATTTCCTAATAAGATTTCATTTTATTATGGAATTATTTTGTTGATGTTTACATCTGTAAATATAAAATTAGATGAAAGGGTCGAAAATACGGCCTACTATTGCTTGGGGCCTGCCAGACCCGGCCTGGTAGTGTTGAGAATTACAAACATTATCTTAGAGCCTGTTTATCTTTGGCTATTTTTATTTAAGAATCATTTCTCTCTTTACTTTTTACAGTATTATTTCAGTTTCTTATCATGTATTTATATTAATAAATTCAAAATATGCAAAGAAATGTGTCTAAAAAGATAATTTTTGTTGATGGAGTATAACAAATTGCATAACCAAACAGACTTGCAAATGGATATTTTGCGAGTTAAATATATATCAGAATCATATTTATATTCTTAATTTTAAAGAGTCTTAATAATAAGTTTTGAAAACCACAACAAAATTGGAAATTTCCTATATGTTTTAAATATTGAATGTTTAGGGTAAATGTAGAGTCTTGTACCTGCAAGTTTTATTGAATTTTTATAACTAAGGAGGGAATTAAATCTAGGAAAAATTAACAAATGTAACAAAATTTTGCAAAAAAATTCAAATCAGAAAAACATCGAAATTCTGTATTCAATCCGAGCTGACAATACAGAGCAAATAAAGTTTATGTAGTTCTGCTTGGCTTTTGCATCTCATGTACCAGTTAAATTGAGCGGAACACACAGAAATTTAGGTGCTTTTCTGCATTTTCAGGATGTGGTTTGTTCCAATAGATTTTTGACTAATTAGGTATATTGATCAGTTTAGGAGTTTCAACCTTATTTTCAGCATTTATACAGTTCCCCAGAATCCTTAGGATGTCTGGGCATAAAATATATATATATATATATATATATATATATATATATTCTTTTATTTAACTTAGACATTTTGAGCTGTCAACTTGAGAGTTAAAACAGCTACTGAGGTAGACACTACAATTCAACAAATTAAGCAGAGAACAGAAAGATAATTCCAGCAGCAATTAGGAATTCGAGAAGCTAGAAATTATAAAAGGGCACAACATAATTTCTTTTCTTGATTACGTGCAAGGGAGGATGCGTTCGCATGTTTGAAACTGTAAAAGGAAGTTCATTTAAACTTTTTGAAAATTTGGATAAATAACTTGTTAATATTGAGCTCGTTGTAATATGTAGAATCGACGGAAAAGAACAAAACATTCTGAAAAATAAAGCTGCTTCTTCAGAAATTGTGTAACACAGCGGTCTTTAAACTTTGTGGACTCATGGAACCCTTGAAACTGTAAGGTGTTTCTGGGGAACCCGATCCAAAAGCCTTAGAAAAATATATTTTGAAATAATATTTAAAGAAAATAGATCACAACATGTTATAACTACTTTAAGTAGAGACAATTGAAGAGTACTGTATTTTTTTAAAATTTTTTATTATATATTAATGTAATTTACTCATTAATTCGTGCTCCAGGGGCTGCATTATATTTAATAACAAGGATATGTGGTTATATTTTTTTACACAAACCGTTGAAATCTAGATATATTAAAGATATTCCTTCAGTCACATTTGATATTCTGCGTTCATTTGCTTTTACATTTTCTTTTCGTTACCACATACGTGGAGAAATATTTTTCACTTAAATACACAGTCCAGTCACATTAGTGTGACCAGCACGTACTTTTGACGTCGACTTTAAATAACCAATCACTGAAAGCAAATGGCAGCACAGTGCAGTTCAGCGTATATAAAGGGTGTGTGAGGGCATCGAAAAACTATTGCAAACGTTGGCGTAATGCAGAAGCGGAGTGATTTATCCGATGGCCAAAAGGGCTTGATCATTTGCTTTTGGGTCAAGGGTAGAAGTAAATGGATAAGTTTGTCAACTGTTCGCGTGCAACATGGTAAAAGTAAGCCATGCATGGCAAAATGGGAACGTCCAAAATCAGCGACGGGGCAAATGTTCGGGCATTAGATGACACAGGTGAATGACGGTTGCGGAGATGTGTTCGGGCGAATAGATGTGCTACCGTTGATTTACTTACCGCCAGATGAACCAAGGAGCTACCAATAGTGTCCTCCAAACAACTGTTCAGCTAATGTTGCTGCGTCTGGGACTCCGAAGCATATGGCTAGTTCACGCACCTGCGCTGAATGGTGTTCATCGGGAACGTAGGCCGGAACTTGCACGCCAGTATCGTAACTGGACAACCACTGAGTGGCGACAGGTAGTTTTTTCCGATATATCACATTTTATGCTCCATCAAACAGATGGACGATGGCATATACGGTGTGAAAGCTCTGAAAGCAAACACCCTGCAACCATTGCTGGAACGGTCCAGGCTGGAGCTTTATGATCTGGAGAATGTTTTCCTGGCATTCTCTGAGTTCATTCATCATTGTGGAAGGCACGATGGATCAATATAAGTACGCATCTGTCCTTGCGGACCATGTCCACCCTTACATGCTCATTGCTTGTCCTCAGGATAATGGCATCTACCAGCAGCACAATGAGAAGTGTCACACTACTGGCAGTGCACGTGCGTGGTTCGACGTGCATCAGGATGAGTTTACCGTTTTTCCCTGCCCAGCAAACCCATTTGACTTAAACCCAATTGAGAATTTGTGGGACCATCTCGATCGGGTTGTTCGCGCCATGGATCCTCACCTGCATAATCTAGCGCAGCTGGCCACGGCACTGGAGTCCGCATGGCTCAACATCCCAGTAGACATCTCCAGGAACATAATTGACTCTCTTCCTGCACATCTAGCAGCGGTCCGCTCTGCGAAAGATGGTTATTCTGGCTTTTGACAGGTGGTCACATTAATGTGACTAGACTGTATACATTGTTCAAAATAGCGTTAAGATATTTATAACTGTGTGAAAAACTTTTGCATGCTTCGTAAATTTTCAACCTAAACTTTAGGAGCGGTTCCCGCTTAAATTTAGTCATTAACGTTGAATTTGTTGATAAGTCGGTAATTTGTTCCTTCTTCATTGGTAAGCCTTCTGAGTTATCCTCTCATGCTTGAAGCTCGTGACTTTTACGAAATTCAAGATTTTAGTTTATCCATAAAACATTTATCTATATTTATTTTTACAAGCAAACTGCCCGTAACAATATCATCTTTTATAAAAATTAAAATTTTACTAAAATTTTGACATTTTGATTAAACAAATAGGGATCACTTGCGGAAGTCCTGTCAAAATTCTAGGGAACCAAGATTGAAGACCTCTGGAGCAAAGTATGAATATGCTACTAAAATCTGCAGAATCACAAGAAACAAAAGATTTTAACAACATACACAGGACAGCAGAAGAAAAAAAAACACAGCTTATTTTGTTTGAATCCTTATGAAATTTATTCATCCCATAAATTTTGGAATGTAAACATTCCTTTCTTTGCATAAAGATAGAAGGATTTACATTAGAACAAAATACTAAAACCGCTTTATAAAATCGTTTATATTCTAAATTATATTCCCCGCCAAACATTTAAATTACCCCTATTCTGGACATAACTTTAAAGATATCATCTCTCTCCCTCTCTCTCCCCCTCTCTCAATATCTTTATTACATGTGTGTATAATATATTTCGTCTGGGGGTGACTCATTATTTTGGTGACGAAAATTATTATCTTCTGCGACGGACAGTTAAATATAAGTATTAGTTAGAATAGTAATTACCACGTGTTACTATTTAAAGCTTGGCATTAATAGTCTGGTGAGCAATGTAGACTTATTTAATAACATTGTCTGTAAAATAAATAGTTTATTCTCAAAAATTTCGGATGTTGTATAAATGATATTATCAGCAATGTTTTTTTTGTGACCGTGTATGACAAATAATTTGCGTATGAGACAGATTGTAATTGATTTTTATCCTAGAACAAAAGAACCAAGATTATAATTGTTAATATACATACACACATGCAAACAAAATCCTACTTTTTCTGTATTACTATATAGATCATTTAATTGTTTTTTTGTAAAAATAATGAATTTAAACCATATATATATATATATATATATATATGTTTTATTTTACTCTGATTACCTTAAACTCAGTGGCGTAGCTAACAATGGGCTAGCCGGTACCGTGGACCGGGGCCCTCAAGATCAGGGGGTGCCCTCGGCCGACACTGTCCACCAAGCAAGCCAAATTTGTGATATTATTGAAAAGTTTGTTATTTACAATCTTTACTTTTCTATAAATTTGTTACTTACTTCAAGTTTCATGAAAAATCTTACCATATTTATTATTACATCTTAAAAAACCTACACAAGAAGCAATTATTTCCTAGTTATATTCTATTTTTTAACAACAATGTGATTCATAATATGGTGAGCTAGTTTTATATTTCAATATTTTGCAATCTTAGCGTAACTGCAATACTGATGTAATTTTGGCCCCCTCCTCTGCCCCTTTGCAGAGGTGTTTTTTTATATTATAATGAATTTTTGTTGTATAATTGCATATATTTGTATCAGTTCCTGTTAATCTCGGTGGACCATTTTGTAGCTCTAAGCCACCTGGTGTATGCGAGTTCGATCCTCCTGAATAAATAAATGGCTAGGGATTCCCCAACGATGTTTTGTAGCGTAGCATGACATTTCTCTTCTTTCTTTCAACATCAGTAAATACTCTAGAACATACGAATTGTATTGATAAATTATAAAACCAAAATTATGGATAATAAAAGAAGAAACCCAGTGATGTGTTTAAGCGCAAGCAACTCGAAGAAAGAGAAGATAGTAAACAAAAATTGTAGCTTTGTATATTTAAAACATTCATATATTTTTAATTGATAAAATTAGAACCAGGTTCGAGACCTCATTTTTTTGCACCATGGCCCTTGGATACCTAGCTACGCCACTGCTTAAACTGTTGATTATTTCAAGATTTTCATTACTTTGAATTCCATTTCGAGTACAATATTTTTTATGCATTATTTCTCTAATACTCTGAATATTTTTTAAACCTTCAACTGATTAACTTTTCATTCATTGTCTTTGTTGTTTTGCTTATAGTACTCTTTTTTTTATAAATATATTTTCCGTATTAGCTTTCAAAGTCGTAAAGTGTGGAAGATTGCCTTCTCCATCAAACTAGTTTAATACCGCTTATTCGTTCTCAAGTCTGAAATTGTTTTTGACTAATTGGCTCCCATTATTATTTTTTACTGTACATTTACACTTCCATTTTCATGTTTATTTCGGTGTTTTGAGGAATTTTTTAATTATTTTCTCAGACTTTTAAACTTATTTTTCATCTCTCTCTCTCTCTCTCTCTCTCTCTCTCACACACACACACACACACACACACAAACAGTGCGTTGTTTTTCCATTTTCCACGAGTCAACCTGATTTGTAAATAGAAAAGACGCATAATTTGGATGTTTTTTTTTCATTGAAAACAATGGACTAAATTCATGTGACGTCACAATCACATGATAATTTTAAACCACTTGTTTTTAGCCAATCAAGTTCAAAAACACATGTGACGTCATAGTCACGATAAATGCAATTATCTATTTTCAGCAAATCAGTTCATGCACTTCGTTGTTGCCAAATTACGCTTTTTACAGAAACTTTTTTTTTTTAAAAATTAATATTTGCCACTTTATTTAAAAGTTCATGTATTAAACAAGACTTTTTTTTTCTTTAATTTTAAAATCTTTTTGCAGAAATTTCTTTTTATAACTCTTGAGTATCTTTACTCAACTATGCAATATGAAATTTTACAAGTAGAATAAAAAGTACGAGCTATATAGTTTATTGTCCGTTTTGAATTCAATGTAGAACACGTGCTTATATTATCATGTGACCGTCCTGAATTTAGTCCATCATAAAATTCTCGTGCACCACAAAGTATTTATTATACGAGGCTCACGAAGTAAGTATTAATCTTACATTACAAAGGAGTGAAGGGAAAAAATCCTTTGAGATTATGAAGGATTACAAATATTTACAACAAATTTACAGAATTTTTTAAAAGCACTTCTGGTGGAATGATGTTGCTAAAGTTTCGGAGGCCGATTTATATTAAGTCCCTTGAAAGCCAGTCTTAGGATGTTTCGTTCTCTTTCAAACTTGGAACACTGAAGAAACACATGTTCCCCATTTTCCTCGCCACCAATATCACAATCACAGGAGGATGACGGAACTAAGTTAAATTTGTTCAATTAGATTTTAAAGTTGCCATGACCAATTAGAAATTGGATTATTTTGTAATTAGTATAAAAATGGGATGGTGGATCCTTTAAATCAGCGTTTCTCAAACTGTGGGGCGCGCTCCCATAGGGGGCGTGATAACTCTACTAGGGGGCGCGAGCGTATTGAAAAATCAAAAACAAATGATTATTTAAAAAAATTATTAATTTACTGAAAGTAAACAAACAAAATACATTCCGACATAATAAAACATAAAATTCACATTTGCACTGATATGAGGCACTTATAAATGTATCAGTACTGCACAATGTACTTTATAATTAATTTTTTAAAAACAATAATAAGTTAAGAACAAGTTTAATACTTACCCTTGACCCCATCGGCCTGTCATATATAAAATGTTTACAAAAATTAACATTTGGTAATTTGTACGGTTTATAATTAATCTCTAAACTGCCGATTAAAAGTTATGTAATTCGCCCTCTAATTCCACCGTTTTCCACGTAGGGACACGTATGTAATGCTTGGAGGGGGGTGGGGGTGGGGGTGGAAAGGAATAAATAAGTTATTTACTTTGAAATAAGTAAATCCTTCGCAAACACTGTCAAGTTCCATTCCAAAACCATCAGATTAATTTTATGGATAGCAGTGCACATAGAAGATCGTACCTCAGAAAGACGTATATATACGTCAGGGGCATTTAACACATCTGTTGTGCGAGACGTATATATACGCCGGTAGCACTTAAGATGTTTCAGTCGTGTTGTAGCTTTAGCGCCAAGTATTTAATACATTGTTATTTTATGGAGGAGGGGGGGGGACGAGGAAAATTATGATTGAATATTGGGTCGCCAATGTTGAAAGTTTGAGAAGCTATGCTTTAAATGGGGCATTTAAATATCATTATTTTTTATGTGTGCTGTGGATAATAATTACAAAAGATTTTTTAATAATATGAAAATACCGCTTATTCCCCGACGCTAAAAAATTCTTCTTGCCGCTATTTATAAATTGTTCGCAACTTCATTAGCTCATAATGATATGCCAACAGTATGCAATTTAGTTGAAGTTGCTATCTGCTACTAAATTTTATTTTGTAATCGTAGGAAAATCTCAAAATAGTACATATTATAATCTCGTTGTTACATTTTTTTTAAATAAAGTCTTTTTTCCCCTCCAAATTCGTGGATTTTATGCTTTTGGGATGCATTTTTTAAAAATCTATTTAATGCATCACAAAAATAACCATGAAAAATACGCACAGTTGGCATGGAAACATTGTTTTGAAACTGCGTAACTTGCTTTTATTTACCTTCAGTTTTTTTAGTACCATGGAATGATTGAACCCTAGGAAAATCCTGAACTAAATAAGAAAAAATTATTTTTGCAAATAATTTTTTTATGGCAACTGTTATGTTTTACTTTTTTAAATAATAATTAGGTGCTTCAGAGTATCGAATGTTGCTTTGTATATAATTTGCGTATTGCGAAGGAAAATCTAAAAAAAAATATATTAATAAGGCTAGATAAAGCCTAGATCAGTTTTATATGTATTTAGTAAAATATAGCAAAAAATAAAACGATACAAATGAATTCTTTACTCCTCAATATCTCTACCATAATCTACTAATCCAGCAATCATTCTATTTTGTGCACGGGTATGTCAGTTACGGAAACAAAATTTTGTATGGTTGCTCTAAAAAAATTTTTTAACGTTAAATGAAATGGCGTTCTAAGAACTACAAACTGTTATTTAAGTGCTGTTCTCATCATTCAAAGACATCCAAAAAGAAATAAAACACTATTACTGGATGCTTTGATATTTTTAATGTTTTTTGAAATCCAATTTGCAAATCCATGATGTTCAACATCATTCCATTTCATTAAAATAAGCCACATTGTCTCTTTGCAAGGAACATAAGATAGTTATTGCATCACATCAGATCAATAAGATAAGGGTAATTGTCACTCTTGCATTTTCATGGCCGGCACGTTTCCAAATCCTTATTCCATGAGATCTTTATCTTTGAGATATTTTAAAAGGACCACAAGTATAGTGTCAACATGCTCACTGTGCCAGAAACCTTTTTGTAATGTAGTCAGAAGTTATTTTAATGTACCAAATGCTTTATTCAATTCCTACTATTAGCTCACTCTCTCCCTATACACATTTATTTATATATCTTGTTCAAATTTTCAATCGTTAATAAAATATTCGAAGGAGGTCGAAGGAACAGTCGAAAGGAGGCAGTCGGTTTGTGCCTAGGTTTGTGAGATTATGAGTGAGGCACATTTATTTGTTTCAGGTTATCGTTTGTACTTCTTATTCTACATGCCTTGTACTTAAAGGGATCAGAAGAGGGGCTAAATTTTGCATAGGGGCCCAGGGCCTCAAAAAGTCTTAAGCTATGGTATATTAGATGTTGCTTAACACTAGAAAGTCCGGGATTTCGATTACCCTTAAACGTCCGCCGGTGTAGCTTCGACCCCGTGATGTAAAATATATAAAATAAATGCAATAACTAGATAACTTCTGGAGCACTGCTCAGTAGGATTTAGTTGTTCTGATGTTTTAATGTTATTTCATGTAATTGTCACATATTATGTCCCTTTATATCATAAAAAACCCGCGTAGCAATGAAATTATTTAATCTTATAAAATGGAATAAAACAATAATATTCATAAATAAGCAAAACCATAATTATTGTAGAAATGCGAGTTTTTTCATTATTTTTTTATCGTTTTTATGCATATTGTTTTGTGCATACCTCATTTGCAATGAATACAGTGATATTCAATTTTTCCTGTACATTTTCCGCCCACCATTTTCATAGATGCACATTTTTTTTAGTTGCATTTTCCATCCCACTCTTTAATTTTGCACATTTTGCGTTTGAGTGAATTTGTAATTCTTTTAAATTCAGTGTTTACCTGATTTTTCAAATTTCTTCCGGTTACATAATTTGAGCGTAATAGCAGATAAGCAAATGCCATGAAAGGAAACACTTAGACACAATGATTTTAGTATTACTGACCCATTTCCGCTGTGAACCCAAGAATATTGCATTCAAGGTGAAATAAATGGGCTATATTACTTCATAAAGTTTGTTTTACTAATGATATCTACTTAGAGAACTATCTTTTGCTGAGAACGACAGCTATTTATAATATTAAATTGCCTTGGTGTCTAAACGACACCAGCGGACGTTTCAGGTCTATTTAGTTGTAAGAAATCTCTCCTAATGCACTTAGAGCCACAAAACTGTATTCAACATGGAAAATGTTAGAAGTCACAAAATAATTGCAAAATTCCCTGCAAAAATGAGGAAAGGAGAACAAATTAAGCTGGCTCCGGTGTCCAATCGACACCGACGGACGTTGTAATGTTAATTTTAAATAATATTCATTCTTGTAACTTTATGCAACTCAGAATCTCGAGATGAGTTGTCGAAAAACTGCCGTACATCTCAGCCACAGCTATGGAATACTAAGTTGGTTTTTTTTTTCAAATGCTTTTCTCGTTATTAGCAAGTTAAGGACAGTACGTATAAAAGCATTTATGCTGATGATCTGCTAGAAGAGGTGAATCTTAAAAAAAAAAAAATTAAAAATGGATTTCTACACTCGTTTTGCATTTTCTACTTACATGAAAAGACTAGGAATGTGATGAAACATTTAAAACTCTTTCGTACTGTGGTGGCTGGGTCCTATATCGGACCCCGCTCACTCTGCCCGGCGCGTCTCTAAGTGTGTGGGAGGAAACATATCATCACCAACAAAAGCCACAATAACAATTATATTTATTCAGGACTGACAAACACTTAAACAATCACAAGTTTAATTATAAGTAGAAACCTAGGAGTGATTCCCGAAGACGTCGATTAATCCTAACACTCAATTCTAATATTCAATTGTAATATTCAATTCTAATATTCAATCCCAAGTAGACCCGTCTATCAGAATGGACAAGGAGACGAACACTTGCTAACCTCAGGTCGGTACTGAATCTATTTTCTTCAACTGTCTATCTAACAATTTACTCTTATAATTTATATCTATCAAACTCGCGCTAAGTTCGTGAAGTAATTCACCGATGATACTTACGTGACAGCTTGGCTACTCCTTCTCCACTACATTTACAAAATCTAGACTTTATAGTCGAACTAATTAACATATAACTATCTCGTGTTTTTCCTGAAAAGGCTGTGAAATAGTATAAATGCTAGCCCCAAAGTTTCCCGAGAGGATTAATACTGAAATCTCGCGAATAGCTCCGTCACAGTACTATAATTTAAGAGGACACAGTACGATTCAATTGACAAAAATCGGTCAAAAAAGTTTAAAATCTAATTTTTTTAGTCTAAATTATTTTTTATATTCTTTTCTACGAACTCACAAAATTTGAAAGCTCTGAGTTTAAAAAATGCAGAGTTGTGATAACTTCTACGTTTGTTTTTATTCACAACCCAATGGCAAATCAAACTTTTAAACTGACTTATCTCGGAAAGATAAAATAACTGGATTGTCTTCATTTAAAACGCTGAGCCTTTTTTTTCAATTGTGCCTAATACTTGTAAATTTGTTTCACTTGTTGCTAATAGTACATGGAATAAAAGTTTGTATGCATTTTACAATCAAAGCAATACTTATTTTTTAAAAAATAATTGAATTTAGAATTTACATATTGTTTAAGGAATTTTCAATAAGTATTCATAAAAAGAAGTATTGTACGAATACCAATCATATTATCGCAAAACCCATACCGACTTTTGTTATGCATAGTTTGACGTACTTGTAAATCAAATTTCATACATGTACGTCAATTTGTGTAGGAAGAGTAGCATTTTAAATCCCTTCATAAGTTTCAAGTTTTTTCCTTAAAAATTATATTGTTAGCTTTTTATGAAATTTGGAGCACAAAATCTGTTTTACATCATATGTACACATAGGAGGCAACCAAAAAAATTATGAAGCTTACTGAACTAAAAAATTTTGTGTAAATCGTACCATGTTCCCTTAATAGAGGTTAGTGACGCTGGCTGCTATACCGTAAGGCCTCGTCTCGAATCCTGGAGAAAACATGGGTTCTTGTAAATGCATGGTGCCTGTGACACATGGGGGGCACTCTAAATACGGATATATGGTAGGGGAATAGAGGAGGGAGACCCTCTGACCACTCCCAAGTTATTCAGAATTGCGTTGGAATGGAACCAAAATGTTCTGTCTGCTGCATGTTACTCAAAGCTGCGGCTAACGACAGTCTAAATCTAGCTCCTTACCACGATAAATTTCGTAGGTCTCGATCTGACACAATCGATCGGGTGGCATTAGAGGCAACAATAACACTATATTTTAAAATATTTTAAGCAATTCTTGATTGTTTTCTCACATTGAGCTGTAACTCATTTACATTCAAAATTCTTTGTAAAGATTTCGAACAACTATTTATATCAAAATAGTTCTTTTTTTGTACGATATTGACGATTTGCTTAAATAAATATTGGTTTAAAAGTAATAAATGATTACTTAAATTTATAAAGCAAACGAATTCTCAAAAGAGGTTTCATTTGCATGAAGAATTGTTCTGAAAATATTTTTGAATAATTTGATTATACTTGCCTCTCAACACAACTAAGTAGTAAATAAACTTCTTAAAAAAATATGATGAAAATAATTCAAAAGACAAATACTTTGATTAATTGAATTGAATTCTAGAAACCCAATTAACTAAAACTACTATTTTAACATATTAGCTAATTAATTTAAAACTAAACTTAGCAATTAACTAATTTAAAAGCCAGACGTAATAGTTAATCTAGTTAAACTATGAACAATTGTTTGTTGCCAAGAGGAATAATTTGGTAATTTAAAACATCAAGAAAGGTAATCGAGTTTAAGACTAAGAACAACAATTTGCTAATTTAAAGTTATATTTGTGATTAATTTAACATAATTAATTTATTTAGATTACAGATCATTCTAATTTTAAATATTTGAAAAATAATTAAAAATGCTACAAAATAAAAGTTTGTACCAAGAATAAAATTTATCTTTTTAAGAGACTTCGAAGATTCTGTTAATATTTTCAGAGTTAAGGTATCCAACTACCCTAAAATTGTGAATTTTGCCAAAATTTACAATTGTTTTTATCATTTTTTTCTGGACTATCTTATTAGCTTTATAAAAATACCAAGTTTATTATTTTCCGTTCACTGAAACAAAAACTACAAGTGTTTTAGTAAAAGCAGATGCCATTACTTTAACCAAAATGTCGTTCTTTAAAACGCGTTTTACTCGAAATGTGTGTGTGTGTGTTTTTAAAATGCTCAAACGGGTACAGCGATTGCTCAAAATGTTTTGAAAATAATTAACTGAAATTTATTGTGTGTGTTCTGTATTATAGTAGAAGTGTTTTAAGTTTCAGATTTATCAATCACTGTTTTGTTAAAAAATCACAGTACTTTATGTTAATGTAACCGCTGTTTTTTTAGCAATTTCATATAACTAAGATAAAGTGCTCTAGTTTTTTGTAAAAAAACCAAATATTCTTATCCTGAAGGTCATTTCAAAAATGAATCACATAGCAACACATCAGAATTGAACATTTGAAAATTTGTTCATAAAATTTTGGTACATAATTTTACCCATTTTAGCAATAACAACTTCTTTTTCTCTTCTTAATTTTAGCATATTTTTCTTAAAATATACTAAACAAATTTAATAACCAAAAAAAAATCCCCATATCACCATTTTTTAAAAAAAATAGTTGTCGCAAGTAGCCGGATACCTTAAAAGTTTATTTTCACAGCGGACAAATTACATTTATTATCAGTTCATTGAAATTTAAGAAAAAATTTATATATATTTATATATATATATATATATTTGAAGATTTAATCTACGCTCAAAAAAGAGAGCGTTAGTGCTCATAAAATTAATAAAGAAAAGCGGGAGGGAGGGGGGAATGCTGCAAATCGGCTGCGAAGCAACTAATTTCCCCCTGCTCCAAATATAGCTCAGAGTTCATTTTTATAAGTTGCTATTCATTCTTACTTCAACATTCACTACTCTCGTCTTTTCATTTCTTATTCTTCTATCTCATTCATACTCTTGCTCTTTCGTCGGCAATGCCAAAAATGTAAATCAGTTTCGCTTACGCAAAATTGAGAATGAATGAATTACTCGAGATACGAATCTTGCGCAGAACTCCGTAAAATAAAATATTTTGCTCATATTCATTTGCATGTTTGTAAATAGGCTTCAATTAATGATACCATAAAGATTGGAAAATAGATATACTTACTATTTTAAGATACAAAATAGTCTATATATATAAAAATGGATGTTTGTATATATGACCTCGCTTCACTCCAACGCCATTCAACCGATCACAATGAAAATTGGCATTTATATGTATTTTTTATGGGCAAGAAGGTTTCTCTGCTATCCTCTTTGTTGCAGTTCCCCACCAGGTGGCACTACAGCGTATTAACTGCTGCACAATTCAATTAATCGCCAAGTTGCCAGCATGGTCACTAAAAATGATGCCAACTTGGCTGTATCATCAACATTTCGCTATGCTTTTAATGAATCGCCATTGTAATGTAAGGAACGGCGTTGCTTGTGAATATTACAATTTTAACCAAAAATAAATACAACAGAAAGAAATGTTGACCTATTACACATCCAGATATAAATTATTTACACTATTTTAAGCTTTCATATTACACAAAATTTGTAACAATGTGTTACTTTTGCTGAGCAGCTTAGATAGGTGTTTTCAGAAAGCAACCCACAAGAGAGTTACGGGGCGTTATAAATAAAAAAATCCTTTTTATCTGCTCTTAGATCTGCAGACTTAAAATTTAACAAATATGTTTTTTTTTTGTTCAGCTGAGGGAAGTAAAAAGCTTTTTTTTAATTTGCAATGCACGTAAAATAAATCATTAAAAACTTATTTATCCTTCAATCTGTATTGTTTAATTTTGGAATTCACCCGTGCGAAGAACGGGTATACCAGCTAGTATTGTATAAATAAGCTTATTTATAGCTTTGTTTTTTTGCAGATTACTACGATTTGAATTGATATGTATAACTAACCATTACTTGCCCTCCTCTCTTGACATTTCATGATGTATAACAAAATATTGCTTTTTTACCCAGCATTGTGCTTTCGGCTTCTTTGTAAAGCATATTTATAACTTACGCCTGTTGTTTTAATTGGGACTGAACTTGAATTGTCATAACAAATGAATAATCTTGTCCATAAATCTTGTCTACGACACTCATGTCCATAAATTAAGGATAATTCAGAATCACACAGAAATTGAACTCTAAAATAAAAATTTCACCTGTAGAATTATCACACACATCTTGAAGAAGAATATGCAAATTACAGGAAACCACCAGATGGCGCGGATAGAACGTCATAATGATGAGAGTATAAGAGAGGAGTATATAAGGAATGGTGGCAAAGAAGCAAAATTGTTCACAAGCGCTTTAAAAGCCTTTCAGTGCAATAACCGCATAGTTATGGCGCAAAGGAAGCATTTGGATGATTTTTTACGTGTTAGAATTATCGGAAGACTGGAATGTGGACGTACCCAGCTGGAAGTATCCGAGGAACTTGGAATCGCCCAGAGTGTCATCTCCAGGCTTTGGCAATGATTCCAAGATGATGGTAATGTGAGTAGATGTTACAGCACAGGTCGCCCCCGAGTTACGACGCCGAATGAGGACCGGTATTTGGCAGTTACTGCCAAAAGAAACAGACGGAGCACAGCATAAGACTTGTCTCGTCAGCTCTCTTGAGCTACCGGTACGACAGTTTCAAGGCAGACCGTGTACAGACGCTTAGGGAACATTGGTCTATATGCTCGTAGGCCTGTCAGATGTGTTCCCCTTACCGCAACTCACTGTCGCCTGCGATTCACTTGAAATAGAGAGCATGCATTGTGGACACCGCAACAGTGGTCTTGTGTGATGTTTTCCGACGAGTCCAGGTTTAGTTTGCAGTCCGATTCTCGCCGGACTTTCATATGGAGAGCGCCAGTTACCCGTTACCACCAAGAGAACACAATTAAACGATACCGTTATGGTGGTGCAGGATGGCTCATTTGGGGAGGAACTATTCTTAGTTCCAGAACTGACCTGCATGTTCAGAGTGTAACGATGACAGGCCACATCTATCGGGATGTCATTCTGGAACAACATGTACGTTTGTTTCGGGGCGCCATGGGTGCTGAATTTCTGTTTATGGATGACAACGCCCGTCCTCACCGTGCAAACATTGTAGACGAATGCCTTCAATCGGAGAATATCACCCGTATGGATTGGCCAGCTTACTCACCGGACTTGAATCCAATAGAGCATGTGTGGGATATGCTTGGCCGACAAATTGCATACTTCGTAATAACCATCATACAAACCATGTTATACTGTTTTTTGTAAATTGGCTCTTTTTTGAAATTTGCTCTAGGGAGTAAAAATCGCAATTTTTATTAATTATGTCAAACATATAGCATCTTTTTTGGTCTTTACCTTTTGTTTAATAAATAGACTTTACAAATAAGTCAAATTTGTTCTGCTTCTGTCTCTTTCTTTTCCTGAACATTATTATTCTTAATTTATGGACATGAGTGTATTTAAACTTAAAAAAGTAAAAAGTTGAATTTAACTGAAGATGAGGGGCAAGAACGATTTGTCTAGGGAGTTCCTTTCTACTTTCCAGAGCTTTCTCGAAAAATCCGCCTACGTCATAGATGGTGATGTTATAAATTTCTCCATAAACTTCCACATAATTGTTACTTAATTTAAAATGGTCGCCAAGTGATTTAAAATGGTCCCTAAGTTATTAAAAATGGTCACCAAGTGATTAAAAATGGTCGCCAAGTCACTAAAAATGGTCGACAAGTCGCTAAATTTGATCACCAAAAATGATGCCAACTTGGCTATTTCGTCAATGTATCGCCAACTTTCCATTGAGAAACACCATTATAATGTAAAGGACGGCATTGCCTGTGAATATTACATACAATTTTGGTCACTCGAGGGGATTTAGATATGCCATTCGTACTGAAACGTACGCAATTCCCTGTAAGTTTGGCATTTGCCATGACTATTAATAAATCACAGAGGCAGAGCTTTGAAAAAGTCGGTTTATGTGTAACATAAAAGGAAAAAATATTTACTCGTAGATAATTGTGTGTGGCTTTCACAAGATGCAGAAGCAAAGACAGAATAAAAAATTCAGTGTAATTTAGAAGGAAAAGGGAATTAGAAACATCGTTTTTGAAGAAATATTAATTTGAAGTACAAATTAAAATGTGGAGATTTAAAAAAAATAGAACTACATAATATGCCTAAGTTACAGTTTTACAATTTGAGCAATGTGTATGAACAGTTGTATAATTTGCACATTGGGAGTTGGTTAGCCGTTAGACGGACAGGGTTACCCCCTACCCCCCACCTAGGGGCTATAATTTAAAAAAATACTTTTTATGTGACGGTGAGATGAATTTTTTTCATTTTATGGGTCATCATTATCATTCATAATAGACCCTAGTTGAATAAGAACCAATTTTTAGCAAAGAAATTGGAAAAGTAAAAACAAACAGTAGGAATTCACAAATTTATTTTGCTTGTATCCAAGTTACATTCTAATACGAAAGTTATTTATAAAATAGCTTTTTCCTGTTAACGTTATAATACTCTTATTCTAATATCCAGATTGTTATATTCCGTCATTTTACGGTAATCATTTCTAAATTGTTGAATTTATTGTATTATTCTTATATTTATTGTTCATTATATCCAATTTATTCGCTTTTGTAATAATATCCACGTATTTTATTTTGTATCATAATTATATAATATAAATTACTCCAGTAAAATTCCCGGAATTTTTGTAATGGACAAGTTTATTAATACATATATAAGTATTTTCTTCTATATCATTAAGTATCATACCGTTTTTCGTAATATTCTAAATGTGTTATAACAATGGTACCTCTGTATACGTCCGTTTTGGAAAACGTCCAACTTCATACATATATCCCTTTTGGAAATGAATTTTTTTTTTGGAATATTACTTTTTTTTACTATCGGTCCATTGTATATCTCTCATTGACAAAACCTGGCAGGAAGTTTCCTACAAAGCATTGAACTTTGATTGGAGTACTTAGTGTCTAGTAACAATGAATGAAAGCGCCCTCAAGGCTAGTTTCACTTGCAGCAACTTTGTGCCTTTCAACTCTTTTTCTCAGTCACCATATCTCTAATGTGAAGAGGGGAGAAAATTCCTTTCACACGCGGATACAAAGTTGACTGAGAAGGTAGTGGGTTTGAGAAAAGGGAGTGCTTGACACATCAATACAATGATCGAGTCCGGAGAAGCAATATTAAAAGCTTTCCCCATTTTCAATACACAAGTATCCCCGTCTGAAGAGAGTAGCTTCCACAATATACTTTTAGTTGAGTCAACGGGGGGAGGAAGGAAAACATCATTTTCGAGAGCTTTGAAGAAGTGGCAGAACAGGAAAAGCCAGTTGACCACGTGTGATGTCCCAGGGGGCTCCTATTCAAAATTAGCTCCCAATTGTCGGCTCCTTCTATTAGGTGCGCCTCAAGTTGACTCGTATGAAAGGACCTTAAGGCTTTGTCTGTAGTAGAGCATATTGTTTCTTTGGACAAATTAATGCTTCTAGATGTAAATAATAGGGACGTAGAGGAGTTTATTGAAGGACATAGAGAAAAGCTGACTTTCGAGTGAGGAGTTGAAGAAATTGAGAAAGAGGAGATCAAGGGTAAAATGGACACATTTTCTCAGACCCAGGAAAAATATAGGAAGATCCTGCTTTATTGACCAAGAAAATCTTTGCTTTTGGACGTCAAAAATTTTGTAAATAAGTACACCCTAACAAAGCCTAAGCCAAAAAAACAACATTATCTGGAATAAGCAAACACGTACTGTAAGAGGGCAGAAACGATATTCATGGGCAAATGTTTAACAAAGGTCAAAACTGACGCTCTTCAATGAGGATAAAATAGGGAAAAAGAGACAAAAAGAAAAATAAGTAAACAAAAGTCTTTTTTCCAAAAAAAAATATTTTTATTTAATTTGATTGCTTTTATATTTATATATTACTGTATAAAGCGGTGTTTGAATAATTTTATGAATCTCATCAATGTCCCCCAGTAGTTATTTGTCAACCACCGGTACGTGTTGAAGCTTTAAGCGCATATACTTACACAAATTATAATGAGATACACACGATGACGTCCCAATCTATGGAAGCTGTGAAATTAGTGGTTCGTCGAAAAAGTCAGCAGAAGATGGTTCGCTGCAAACAACAGTTCAGTGGAATCTTAAGCGCTTATTTATAAAATAAAACTGAAGAAATATAAGATGGAGCTTTAGGTAGTCAGACTTCTCGTTAAAATATCATCTGTAACATTTATTTTCCTGATGGTTTTAACTCAAGTGGAAACAGAACTAAAATTTATCTTTTGTTCTAAATGCATCTACATACTTTTTGATATATTTACATCTTTCATTGTGATTTCACCAATTGGCTAAGTATATTTTTAGAATGTGCCACTGTGAAAATTCATAGTTCTAGACACCATCAACAAAGATGCTGCATTTGGCAAGCTAGTGAGCATTGGCATTAAAAAAGAAGTGTACCTCGTATACAGATCAATAATACATCGTATATCACCTATAAAAGTGCATATACTTCTCATATCTAGAAATATTTTATGGCCCAGGCCTCAGTGAGTTGTCTTGTCTTGATCAAGACCTGGTCTCAATAAAATCATGGTCCAATTAATTTTAATCTTCAAATGTTGTTCTCTGACAAATTGGTAATTTCGAACTATGTTCCAACTGGCAACAGTGAGAATACTATATTAATGTGTCATGCCCTTTATTTGTGTCTAGGCCTAAGCCTACCACCAATGCCGGTTTACCCACTGGGCGCTTGGGGCGGGTGCCAAGAGGTCCGGGGCCAGGAGGGATCCAGAAGGGTCCGTATAATCTGCACTTAACTAGATTTTCTGGTTATAAATTTTGATCATCCAGTGCCAAGGGGGCCTGTAGATCTTCTGCGCCCATTACCCGAAATGAACTTAAACCGGCACTGCCTATCATCATACACCATCATTACTCCTCCTGTCGAAAGGCGGTCCGGTAGAGTCGAGTTTATAAGAGGTAGTGAGTCACGCACCTTTATTTATTACGGATTACCATTTGTATAAGTATTTAACAAGGGGTGCTGTACACTGTCTGCTTAAAAAGGTCACAGTGAGACTTATGTATGGGAGCCCAGGACCCTAAGAAGTCTAAAGACATCACTGCGCGTATTACCTATAAAAGTGCGTATAGATCGCATGTCACCTAAAGTTGCGTATATACACGTCCACAAACATTTCAACTCGGAGATGTATATTCACTTTTAATCGCCAAATGAACCAGTCGCAGCGAACCAAATCCTGTCGGTATTTCAATTAATGCTAAGAGAATTTGCAATTCAGATTGGGACAGGATTGAGTGTAGTCCTTTGGTTGTCCTTATGTACGTGCGAACCCCTCTAGCATACAATGGTGGCTGACAAACAGTTGTTTGTGATTCACAGTTGGATCTTTTCTTTCTAACGGTTCGTTGAAAGTTAATTGAAAAATAATTTCAAGGAATGGTTCACACTTCTATCTTGCGAACCTTTTGGCTCTTTTCAATGACATAACGGGGAATATTATAGTGCCCCTCTGCAAAGTCAGGGTTTGAATCCCAAGCTGATCTTACAAAGGGTTGCAAAACCATAACATCACGCCTTAAGCCCCTAGAATCCTGGGCTCAGCATGATGCTGGGGTGTATGTTACTCCACTGACTGTTATATGTATACGCACTCTAATATATAAAAAATATGAAAACTAAACTTTTTATGAACATAAATTGTACCTAAAAATTACATTGTTTTATTTTCCTTAAATTTAATTTATCTTCATTTAGACGTCACTATAACTATAAAACAAAGGCAAGCAAAAATAAAAATAAGAAAACTTTTTCAAGCCAGAGCACGTATATTTTAAGACCGTCTGGTTCGTGCCGGTATAATAAAAGAGAAAACATATTAAGTGCTTTACAATTCGTTCGCTGTACTTGTAACAACAACAAAAATTACTTTACGAAAATGAGTAATGCTTTTCATAGGTGAATAATGGCTTTGCTTTAGAAGTTATTGTGTGTACCGCGTTCCCCGAAGTTATTATGTGGATAAAAGATTAAAAAATAAAACTTTTTTTCCTCTTAGAAAAAAGTTGCTGACAAAAAGTTTTATTGTAATAATAGGTTACATTGTTTCAATGTAAAGTTGAAACCAGAAATATGT
The DNA here is from genome assembly GCA_019973975.1 of Trichonephila clavata. NCBI lineage: Eukaryota > Metazoa > Arthropoda > Arachnida > Araneae > Nephilidae > Trichonephila > Trichonephila clavata. Next base: position 48,842 of record BMAO01034546.1, read on the forward strand.
AGTTTGGAAACTATGTATATTTGTTAACTAGACTTTTGAGTACAATGGATGGAAGTTTTTGTTTTTCATATATTTACTGGTGTTCAAAAATTGTAAATATATGTATCTAAAAATATGAATTTCTTATAATATTATTTTTTAATAACAATTTTTTAAGAGTTTATACTTTTGGTGTGCTTATTACTGATTTTGACGCCTTAAGAGAGGAAATCCGCTTAGTTATGCTGAAAGCGAGGTATGGTTACATAATGTCTATCTGACCCGCTGTACGCATGTTGCTGCGTCATTCAACGAGCAGGACTTTTTTAACACCGAATTATTCTTATATACTAACAAGGGCACTTAACTTCCAGGGTATCTTAGGTAAATTGCTTTGGAGACTATTCATAAAGTTCTGTGTGACGCATTACTCATCTATACTGATGGCAGCAAGGGTGTTCGGGAAGTGGAATTTTCATTAAAAAGGGGAATGGTATGATGTGTAAGAGAAATCCTGATTTCTGCTCAGTATTTTGGCAGAACACTCAGCTATTGAGGAGACTTTTAAATTTTGCTTTATTGAGAGTGTCAATAAATATATTTGGATATTGAGTGATTGCCGAAGATCTATTCAGTATATCTATCTGAATGGTGGAGGCATGGTGACAGAACTATGACGAGTATTGTCTAGATATTAAATAGATTGAGTGCAAATGTTAAGATCTTTTTCCAGTGGGTACCATCGCACGTGAATGTCTACAGGAATGAGATTGCAGATGGTTTGGCCCGTGAGGGCAGCCGTAAAGATTCTACACATGGTGGCTGCCTTACTTTTTCAGAAATTGCTACCTGGGTCAAACAAGATATCAGTTCCTCTTGCAGGCAGGCCCCCGTACATGAATGGTATGAAGGAAACCTTCCTGGTGCTGCTTTGCTTGGGACAAGCAGTAGGCGAGATGAAACTACTCTTCCTAGGCTTCGCAGTGGACAAACTAGAGCTCAACGGCTTGTGGAGGGTCTTAAAGTTTACCTTCCTTGTCTGAATTGCAATGTGACCAAGCCGCCTCTGCCCACATCTTGGCTTGTATTGGGTTCAATAAGAACCAGCTGCTCTCAAGTACTTCTACAGTTCTTCATTTTTAAAAACGTACAGGATCAGGGATTTGATCTAGATACTTCTGTCGGTAAAGTGGGATAAGAAACAACAATGATTTTGTTTATTGCCTTGATATGTAGGTCATTAACAGCCATGGCAGTATTTAAATATAATCTAAAATAATGTCTTAAAAATGTTAAAGTTATGTGTGTAATAAGATGTGAGGGAAATAATACGTGTTATACTTATCTTTAAAAGAAAAAAAAATTGTAATCGCATATTAATTTTTAAAAAAAAGTATTTTGCTTTAGATTTTTTATTTGAAGTTGTGTTGCACTAATGTGGACAGATCTTACATGTCTGAACTGTGATCAGATAATGAAGATGATATTTTAACTGATTTTACTTTCTGATTTCCCCATCAGGTCGTGTGAGAAATTTGAGGTCCATTTTACAAATGAGTATTTGTTAAATTCATTTTAATTTAATTTACATTACACTCTAAATCAACACGATTGCTTTTCGCGATGGATGTCATAATTTTGAGCCATGGTCAAGTGATGAAGAGGATACCAGAACTGGTACTCTCCTTTCCTAACTTCCATTTCACACCAACGGGAGGACTTAGAGTCTCTACAAAGTTAACGTGCATCATCCCCTCTACACGGTAGTTCTTCATTGGCACTTGAGCTTGAACCCACGACTCAACAACATCGACCACGAGTTTGCAGCCATGACCAAACTATCTTGGTGAAGTATTCGTTGGAAGCAAATTTAGAATTCTGAACATGAATTGAACATCATGCTGAAATTGGTTTAAGTGTAGTAAAAGGGGGGGGGGGCCTGGCGATGTCAATTTCTTTTGGCGACCAAAATGGATCGCCAAGCTACTTCACTTAGCTATAGGTGTCCGAAAGCCAGAATGAATTCGTTATCTCACCATGATACCTATATAAAAATCACCAAATCCAAAGAAAAATCGCCAAATCTAAAGCCCCCCTTCCTATGCTACATTTGAGCCGAAACATTCAGTTACCACGTCTCTGTAATTTTTACAATAAAAACATTTAAAATTTAGTTTTTGATTTCGTGAGAAAAAATGATATGTATATATATATATATATATAATGCTGTTACTAATTTTGTGTAGTGAATGCTCAAAATAGTGTAAATAGTTTAA
>BMAO01034547.1:0-30014 GCA_019973975.1 Trichonephila clavata
AATGTATATTTTTTCACACAAAGCTCATCCCAAGCATAATGTTTTTTGTCGTGTCCTACCCGAAGGGAAGGAAGAAAAACTTGCCAGAGCCGAAGACAGGTTGGACTTCTACACGATAGAGAGAGAGATGGCAAACACCTTCTATCTCACCTCCACAATTTAGGCATGGACTAGTGGGGAGGAAAATATTCTCCAACATTCTGCACCTGTAGTTTCTGCTGCGACCACCCGCAGGACTTTCGGAATCACTGATTTAACGTACTCTGTGTGAATTCGGAGGGTATTTGGTGGGCATCTGGCATCGAACACAGGCCCTCCGGTCTGGAGTCTGATGGCTTCTAGCCCTAGGCTACCCACGCCTAAGAACAAAAAGACATCGAATTTAAAACGGTGCAACCTTTTAAGTATCCTCGATGGAATCGCGTGAAAACTTTTATGATTCTTTTGTGTGTTTCTGTTTTTCATCCTGATCCTATGTATTTCGAGTGGTGGAGATAACGGACTAATGATGATCAAATGGAATGGGATCTATCCTTGGATTTCACATGCATACAAAAATATGTATACAATATTATTTCTTGCAAGAGAACCTCTCTTTAATCCGACTAAACGTGGTTTGCGACATCATGCTCTATAATGACTTACTGTCCCTATTCAGCCTACTATCACTTTTCTGAATTTGTAGATTTAATTCAGAAACACCCTATATATCACAGGATAATATTGTAATTAAACTTGGAAGGGTCATACCACTGTGTAACTTAACTGAAATGTAACTTTATTTGCTAATTTGTAGATTGACAGTTTAAAGAGTGCGCTGAATGATTCCGGAAATAAAAATTTACAAAATTTCCATTAGGGAGGCATTACATTAAAACCCAAACAAGCGATGAATTCCAATATCAGCATCTTTCATTCTTACAGATTATTTAGCAATGCAAAGTGTGTTGCCTAATTGGGTCTCCTCAATAAGGTGTAAAACGTGGCAATGATGAACAGTACTTTCAACCGTTGATTCCCAATGAACTGTCACACTTGAATCGTTATATGGTCCTTAAGATCAGCCAAGGTTGCAACAACCCTTACTAATATTATAAACGGCGAAAGTTTGGATGTATAGATGTTTGTTATGCTTTCACGCAAAAACAACTGAATGAATTTTAATGAAACTGTACAATAATATAGCTTTTACATCAGAATAACACATAGGCTATAATTTATAAAGATATTGTGTTAAGTGTTCCAAATAAAACGATAAATGTCAAGTATATAAGTTGGAAAAATCTTTGCCATCTGCAAGCTATTCTGGCGTGCGCTGTAAAAACCGCTAGAGTTATACGTATATTAATCACGTATACAAAAAAGTTCTCGACAGTATATATCTATCTTTTATGTGTAAGCCATTATTGCTAAAATAGTAACCATAAATATAATAAAAATTTAATTTTTTGGAAAAGGTTTTTGTGCAATCCTTTTTGTTGTAGTTCCCCACCAGGTGGCACTATAGCATATCAAATTCTGCACCTTTCAATCCATCTCCAAGTTGCCAACACGATCGCCAAAAATGATGCCAACTTGGCTCTATCGCCAACATTTCGTTATGTTTCCATTGAATCACCAATATAATGTAAGGAACGGCGTTGCTTGCAAATATTACAATTTTAACATAAAATAAATACAACGAAAGTAATATTAACGTATTACCATCCAGATATAAATTATATACACTATTTAAAACATTAATTGCACAAAATTTGTAACAATGTGTTACTTTTGCTGAGCAGAGATCAGCTTAGGAAGGTGTCTTCAAAAATCAACTCATAAGTGAGTTACGAGGCGTTATAAATTTTAAAATAAAATCGTTTTTATCAGCTTTTAGGTTTACAGATTTAAAACTTAACAAATATGTTGTTTTGGCTTTTTGCAAAAAGCTTTTTTTTGTGTGTTTGTTTAATTTGCAATTCACATAAAATTAATTCATAAAAAACTTCTTTATCCTTCAATCTATATTGTTTAATTTTTCAATTCACCCGTGCGAAGAACGGGTATACCAGTTAGTCTTTCTATAAACCTCATTATGTCAATGATCCCATAACCAAAAAATCACGCAAAGTAAACTACACATTTTGCTGAATATTTCTACTTGATATCCAAGAAATTTGCTAATAAACGTTATTGAGTCAATTATTCCATTTCTTAATTTGAAGACGGGATAGTTAAAAAACAATTGACAAGCCCACTTGTTTAACGACAAAAGTCTTTTGGACCTGTAATTCGGCACAAATGGATGACACAATTGGATCTATTCCGAGAAAATCCTTTCCTTGACAGAAGTCTGCATTTAAATTTTCTGAATGATAAAACAGAAAGGAAACCTACTTCAGTATTTATCCATATTAGTCTCTGTGTGTAAATTGCACGTTTGATAATTATAAATGTCAATACTGCTTTTAGCTCTTAAACGTGGCATCTTTTTGAGCGGACATTTTCTCATAATAAACTAAAGCAGCCGTGCAGAATATCATTATCCTTCGACAAGATGATTTGTTCTGTAATGTATTATTACTGACTTGTTCGGGTGATTGTTAATGAAGTCATAAATAACTGGGTAAATTATGCCTGACTCGTGTCTTTCATAGTTGACTCATTTTAATCATGAACACTCGTGTTAATGATTATTATGTTTAATAACATTAATTATGACGAAAGCCGTTTTGAAAAGTCTTTTGTATTTTCTACTTAACCAAATATTCATGTGGAAAAGAGCTAATTCTAAAAGTGGAAACTCATTTTGAATAAATATTTCTAGTTTTATGCGAAGAACTCTCATAACTTTTGTACATAGTCTTGTATCTTTAAATTACAACTATTTTGCTTTAGAGTTGGATTATTATTCATTGGATATCTGCCTCAAGATTTCTTTTTGTAACGTTTTTGAACCTTTAAACAGTTATACTGAAAATGCGGATATTTCTTTTGCAATTTCATTTGTTTTATTTATGATAAATTTGTGATCATGGTCAGTAGTATAGATAATTTACAACACAATATCTATTTTTGAATACTTTTTTTGCTATTTGAATTTTAGAAAAGTACAAATAAATAGATTCGTTAGTTAACATATGCATGTACAGCTTAAATGTAATTGCTCTTTCGGTATCATTCGAAATTCCACGAAAACAAGTAATGGCTGGGCAGTAACAACGGGTGAATAATAGCTCATTATTTAACAGCACAAATCTGATAGCAGGAATTTATCAGACTCGATTCAGAATGATAATCTTATTCAGTTTCTCAAAGCAGGGCCACTCTTAATGATTTACGTTATTAGTTATGAGATCCTTGTGAAGTTCAACGGTATTTTTCAGCACTGTTTGAATTTCAGACTCAATCAATATTTTAAAAAGGCTTTTTATTTGTTCGATAAAACGACCTTAAAATGTTATTTATTACATATGACACGAAGCAGGTTACTACTTCTGTGATGCTGCTAAGGTGCTGTTGAGGTCGCTGATAAGGGCCAGATTACTCCTGAGACAGACGGCTGAGGGGGATGCTCGTATATGCGAACCTTGTTTGTTCACCGTCAGCTCGAGGGAATCAGGAAGTCGATCGGAGAGAAGTCCGTTGGAGTGTGGTGGGACGTCGTAGCGTGTAGAATATCGGAACCTGTAGAAATGTCTCTCCAACATTTGTGAAGCTTCTCGAGAGTCTCTGGGTTTCCCTTTTGGCGTCCTTTAAAGGTGGAATACGTCACGTCCACAAAAGTGACACGTGATGCAGAATCACTTCTATTTGGAGGTAGTCCGAATAACTATTCCACTATGGGTTCAATTTATTACAAAATAGAAATTAGGACATGCATACATTTATATCGGCACATTTATAGGCAGGCCTTAATATAGGAAGGATAAATAGTCCCTTTTGGGAGGACGTTAGAGATCAAAATAAAACTCATTATGCGATGAGCTGGTGACTTACCGCCAGTTGCGGCAAAGAGCGCGGACGCGCTAAAACGGTGCTTTGTTGTCGATGTTTAGTGGGCCTGTGAGGGAAAAAATCGCGTCAGCGTTTTAATAAGCACGCTAGATGGCGTTGCTGTGGAATGCTGTTTTGACTAACATTGCCGTCCTCTACAAAGGGATATGATGTAATCTTTTACAAAAAGAAAAAGTTCCATGGGATATCCTACATAATTGTATCACAGCATTTTTATATGTGATAAAAAATAAATAAAAATCTAATACAAAATTAATAGAAGCGTAAATAAATGTTTGTGAACTGCTGAATAGTATTTAGCCTTTTTGTCAGAATTTGAAAGTCTGTACCGGAAATTCGTTCTTTTAGTACGGTTTGGCGCAAGATAAAGGAAGATCGACCCTTTCCGACAGTAATTTTTGGTATAAAACTATCTATCTTATTTTTACTTTTTATAGCTAATTTGTGATAAGAAATCAATAAGTAATTTTTGAGAGTTTATTGCATATTATTTATTACAGGGAAATAGGTTGGTTGATGACCATTCTCAGTAAAAAAGATTCTGAGAAAGGCTACAAAACATGCTTAAGTATAGTTTGTATAGTAAGTATAGTGTAAAAACATGCTTAAAGTATACTTTGGAAAAAAAGAAGAAAAAATCCTTCATTGAGTCTTCTGAAGATTTGTATACTGCATTAGTTGAAGCTGATTCATTTCTGATTACTTACATAATAATGTAAATGAACCACTATCTCAGTTCTTAACCGGCTCTAAATTGCTTTGTTTTCATCAAAAAATTCCTTACATAAATCTTCAATACCTGAATTAAGTAGAAATTGGAAATAGATATTATTATTGCTAAATCCCTTTTAGAAAAAATGTTTTATAAAAAATATCTGTTAAAATAAACCCTCTCTTAAGTTTATATAAAAAATTCCTGTAACTTCCATTCTATTTAAATCAATGGTATTACGCTAATGAGAGTAGATAATGTTAAAGATATAACGGAAAATAAGATTGAATTAAAATTTTGTATTTCGGTTGCAATTGTAAAATAAAATCTTTAAAGATCCAGGTTGTTAATGCTACTTAACAGGATCAATAAAGATCATTTATGTACTTTGGAAATTCAAGACTGAATTGATATGCGTCCCGTTGGATGCATCAAATATGGCGAGGGATGTGCTAAATGTAAAATGGGTTCATTATGATAGACCTAGAGAGCGATTCTGTATGGTTAAACTCTAATAGATTTCTCTATAAATATGTGTTCAGTTTGGTGCCTTTGTTCGAATTATAAAGTCGAGTTTTATTAAGAATTTCTTTTATTTATTACAAATATATATATGGCAATTGATGACATTTAACAATTTTAAAACAAAACGCAACAACAAACAAAATATTTTATAAGAAATTTGACATAGAAAATTAGTGTATTTTCTCTCTCTTTAGAGGATATCCAACTTTCTTCTGCGGTAGTTAAGATCAATTTATTAAAAACTCCAATCACGTATTTCGATTGCTGTGAAATTGTTGTAAAAGAAGTTGAGTAATCTTTATGTAATGATAACATCCTCGTAAAGAATTTTGCGGGGAAATTTATTTTTTTTTTTTCAGTACGTGAACAGTTGCGTAGGAAAAAAAAGAGTAGTCCGGTGTTGTAGCGGCAATAACAGCTATTGTAAAATATTCATAAACTGGCTCACAAGTTCTCTAGTTGTCATTTCATTGGGTTCATATCGGTGCGAAAACGATGAAGATATTCAGTTTATATTTAACTTATATGAACTTTGAAAGAGAATATAAATTGTTCTCAATTTATCTATTACAATATTGGAAGTAATTTGGAGTGAAATTAAATACACAATAGAGAGAGAGGCATTGTATGTATAAAAATAAGTAATCAAGAAGTTTGTTCTTTCATACATTTCATCTTTTTGCATATATTCATCCTAAAGCCCTTGAATGAGTCCAATATTCTTTGGAGACTCTTTCGTCTTTCATACATTTTTTGTCGTATCCGTTAATGCTCCATTCTTCTGTGTGCATTGATTTAGGTAATTGTTAAGTCCTAATTTTCAAAAACTTCACGATTGAGCGCACAATTTTTGAAATCAGTGCCGCTCTATATTGAGCTACGGAGCCCTAAAGTATGACAGACTAATGATTTATAGATGATGTTTCCGAAAAACTGATAGGGAGTAGAAAGCCCGATAACTCGAACAGGAGAACGTGCTTTGATAAATTTACTGAGAAAATAAAATTCTTTAAGGAAAACATTAGCCATTCATCAAATTATTTCAGATATTCTATTCTTAGAGAAACTTTTTAAGAGTTTGTTTCCTCAAGTGGTGAGATATATTTTGAATATGACTAGATAATAGGATTTAGCATCTCAGAATATAAATTGATAATTAAGTTCATTTAGATCATACTCATACAGTAAAATATTTGCTACTATAATATACTAATATAATACTTTAATGCTATATATATATATGTGGGGTTATGACACGGAGTTCTAGGGGTATTTACAATGATTACTCTGTTTTAACTAATACTAACGTTTAATGTGGACAATTACATTACTACACTCTACTATACAGATATATTATTGATAGCGTTTCGATTACTTCTTCTTGTACTCAACAATAGTTTCTCAGTCTCTTCACTTAACAATTATCACACCACGGTTCACAACGGTGTATGGCATTCAGATGATGGATGTTCTTATTCAGTTCCTGTTCACTTATTGAATTCAGGCGATGGATGTGTCACCTTCACGTGACTATCCTTCCAGCATCGGGTCACTTGGTCCCTACACGGCCAGTTAGATCCCGGTTGCTTTCCTTTTTTCTTAGCAGCGTTGGCTCTGACCTCCTCGTCGAGACCTCTCGCTCGCTAATCTCTCTCTAGTCCGTTCGCTCGCTGGTGGCTCGCGTCGCCAGCGCCCTCTATAGTGCCGTCTATGTGGAAATTCCCACAACTTCTCGGGCATCCTACAGGCAGTGTCCTCACTGCTCACGCACTAAGGATCTGAAATATACAAACTAAAAAAAAACAAAAAAAGAACATAGATTAGTATACAGTTACACAAATATCTTATACAAGTTCGTTCTTCTTCATTAGTGCTTAGACCAAGGCTTCATCTGGTCTGCTGATGCGGACGTTACATTTGGCCCCTCATGGTCTCCAATTTTAGCAACATCATATCGGTCATGGAGTTTTACTCTAGTCACTTGGTAGGGTCCAAAATACTTTGGTCGCAGTTTCAATTTGTTTCCAAACTGAGTCCTCATGATTGCTACCAACTCTCCTTGCTTATACTGGTGAGCTTTTTTCCGCTTTCGATTGTAAGTTCTCCTGTTTTCCTCTTGTATCTTCAAAATGTTTTGCTTTGCTTCTCTTCTAAGGTTTACACGATGTTGACATAGTTGATTTTGACTCTCTTCTTCAAGCAAATTTCTTATCATGACGTCTTCAGGATTCTTCATCTTGATTCCTATTAGTAATTCAAATGGCGAATATTTTGTACTGCGTGAAGGTGCACTGTTCAATACACGTTGTAGTGAATCGACATGCTTGAACCACTTAGTCGGGTCTTGAATGGACATCTTCGTCAACACTGGAATCAGCACTCCATGGATTCTTTCAACTTGTCCGTTCCCCTTGGTACTCCCGTCGTTATTTGAATATTACTAATCTTTTCCTCAGCACAGTAGTCTTCGAATTCCTTCGATCTAAATGCTCCTCCTTTGTCATTAATTATACGTGAAGGATTCCCAAAAGTTTTTTGTTGCAACTTTAGTCTTTCAATGGCTTCTTGAGCTGTTGTACTTTTGGTTGGGTATAGCCAAGTAAATTTAGTGAATGCGTCAATTACAGTGAATATGTGATTATAATTTTTGTTGGTCGTTGGCAATGGTCCAATGAAGTCTACGTGATATGTTGACAACGGCAGATCTTCTTTTGGAATAGGGTGTAAAAAACCTTCTCCTTTTCCTCTCTTCTTATTGACCAATATGCATTCTACACAGTTTTTTAGTACGTTTTCTATACACTTCCTCATATTCGGAAAATAATAGTCTCTTTTCACCAAGTCTTCTGTCTTTGCCACAGCAAAATGTCCAAACGAATGAGCTTTCTTCACCACATCTACTTGCATCATTTCTGGCACAACTAACAGTTCTTGATCTTCACTAAGTTTAAATAAAATATTATTCTTTATGGTGAATTCAGTAGTTTTGCCTTCATGCAACAGCTGCTTAATGGTTCTAATATACTCATCAGTTTCCTGAGCGTTCACAATCTTGTGTGTCAATTCATCACTAGTCACTAGCATAATGGGATGTCTGCTCAACGCATCTACGTGTTGCATTTGTTTTGCAGGACGATGGACTACCTCGTAATCAAATTCTTGTAGAAAAATCGACCATCTAGCAATCTTTGGTGTCAACTCTTTCTTGTCTAGAGTTTTCGCAAATGCTGCACAATCCGTTCGAATTAGGAATTTTCTTCCCAGGAGATAGTTTCGAAATTTTTTCAGAGCCTCGACAACCGCCAGTACTTCTAGTTCATAACTGCACAATTTCTCTTCTTGAATGGAAGTCTTTTTGCTCATATAATGGATTGGATAGAAATTTCCATCTTCACTTTGTTGTAAAAGCACAGCACCTAAACCGAGTTTACATGCATCTGTATGCAGCTCTAACTTCGCGCCTTCCTTGAAAAGATGCAATACAGGTTCATTTGATAACGCGTTCTTTAGATTTTGAAAAGCTATTTTTTGTTCATGATTAAATTCAAAAGGTTTTGTTCCTCGCAATAAATCACTAAGGGGTCTGGCTATTATAGCGTATGAAGGAATATATTTTCTGAAATACCCTGTTAATCCAAGAAAACTTTGAACATCTTTCGCATTTTTAGGTTCTGGAAAGTTACAGACTGCTACTGTCTTTTCCGATGAAGGTTGAATTGTACCGTTCTGAATTATATGCCCTAAAAAATTAATTTTCCTTTGCAAGAACTGACATTTTTTTAGATTTAATTCAAGGCCGTATTTGGAAGCGATTTCTAACACACGAGTTAATTTTTCATAAGCTTCTTTTTCATCTATTGCCGGAATTATTATATCATCTAAATAAATAATTAAAGTACCGTCTCTTAATAAGTCTCTAAACACGTAATTAATGTATCTTTGGAAATAGTTACTGCTAATAGATAAACCGAATGGCACTTTCAAAAATTCATATTGACCTGTTTCTGTTACAAACGCGGTGTATTTTCTGCTTGTTTCATCAACATCTACATGAAAAAATGCATTCTTTAAATCTAGCGTCGAAAATACTCTACCGTTCCCTAATTTATCTAATACCTCTTCAATTACAGGAAGTGGATATCTGTCCCTGATTATTTTTTTATTTAGCTTTCTATAATCGATACACAAACGCATCGTTCCATCTTTCTTCTTACACACCACAATAGGAGACGAAAAATCTGAACAACTTTCTTTAATTATTCCCTGTGCTAACCACAGCTCTATTTGTTTTTCAACCTCGCGCTTTTCAAGTAAAGATAGCCTACGTGACCTTTGACAAATGGGTTTTTCATCTGACAAAATTATTTTCATTTTCAAAGCAGTAGATTTCGTTTTATTTGGTTTGTAATGTTTTATTAGTGTATGTACTTGACTCCTTAATCTACTATTCGAGATATGCGATAAATCATATGAACATTCCTCGTATGCCTCAGATACCTTTAGCAAAAACAATTTAGACTTATCCATAATCCTCTCAGAATTAACTAAACATCCTGACTCATCAATCTGCTGTTCCCCCACTATTCCATCCTTTAAACATACCGGATTGCATATTCTAACATTTGACCTTGCTTCCTCTGATCCACTTTTCAAGAACTCATAAACTCTTAAGGGTAATAATATTTCTGCCTCGATCTCGCACACTGCCGCGGGGATGGTTTGTGTTCCCCCCCCTTTCAATGAGATTGTAAATTCTGAAACGTTTGCAATCCTCCGTTCGCCAAAACAACTGGTTAGGGTGATTTGAGAATGCACTCTTTTTTTCGCTGAAACGTACTTTTTATTTATGATAACTGAGTTGGCTCCACTATCCAAAGTGGCAATTAATGGGATATCATCAACAATTACGTCTACATACTGTAATTCATTAAACAAAAAGTCATTTTGATTAGAAATAGTTTTAATTTGGTTTATGGTATGCCCTACACTTTTATTTTATTTTCTGACTTCGCCGTTTTTTTCGCACAATTTCTAGCAAAATGCGGCCCTCCACACACATAACACGAGATTATTTTTTCTTGTTTTACACTTTGGTTATGTTTTGGGAACTGTCTCTGGAAATAATTAGTATTTACTATGTTCGCGCGGTTTTTAATGTAAGCATCATTATCGTTTTTACTCTTAACATTGTTATGGTTTCGCGATTCATGCAGTGATCTGTTTTTCGAAATAAAAAATATATCGCAAGCTTTTCCTAGCTCATCTGGCACAAGCCATGAATCCGCCTGCAAAATTTTAATATGTGACGCAGTTTCTAGATCTAAAGTGTCTAAGATTTTATCACTGACCATTAAGTCAAATAGGGATTTAAAATCATTAACGTTCCTAATTTTTAGGTAATATTGAAACATAGCACTTAAACGAGTAGCGAATTGTACATGAGTTTCATCTGTTTGCTTTTTGGCTTTTCTAAAATTAAGTAAGCATTCCTGAGCAGTGGGTTGGAATTCTCTTAAAACTAATGATTTGACTAACTCATAATTTTTGATTTCGTCATCTTTTACGTATAGTAAAATGTTATGTGCCCTCTCACCAAGAATATTAATCAGGATTTCTGATTTTAAGTCATCTGGAACATTTTTAATTTTGAATGCTCGTTCTATCGATTGAAAAAAAAGACCAAAATTTTCAGGTTTTTTTGGGATTTGTATCGTTAATGTTTTTATACTTTTAATTAAATTTTCTAAATAATTAGTTTCTCCCTGTAAACTTTTCTGGGTTACATTCCCTTCAGCTTTTGCCTTTTGAAGTTCAATTTCTCTGTCCATCTGTTGCAGTTTAATTTTTTCTAGCTCTAGTTGTGAGTTAGTTATTTGGAGCTGCTGTTCGGCTTTTGATTGTCTATCCTCAATGGACAAATTTATCATATTCATTACAAATTCAGGGTCATCTTTAAACAGTTTTGAATTTTCCAATTTAGTTTTTAGCTCGAAAATTGTTTCTTTAGAGGAAACTTGCTCCCCAATTTCATTGAGCACATTTATCAAGTCCTCTTTTCTTGTACATTTATGATACGACATTTTAATCACAATAGAAGAGTATAAAAAGGTATCTTACCTTTTTTTTTTTGTTGAGCTGTATCAATCAGGAAAAGGATCACTTGAGTTTATCCGTTCAAAAGCACAGTCAGAGTTCGAATGTTCCGTTCGGTTTGCGAAAGTCCTGAACAGTTTTTTTTTTTCACAGCGCACTATTAATTTAATGTCCTCACAGTCCACATCGCGATATCAATAGTCCTGACAGTCCACACAGTCCACATCCGGCCAGCCCCATTTTATGTGGGGTTATGACACGGAGTTCTAGGGGTATTCACAATGAACTACACTGTTTTAACTAATACTAACGTTTAATGTGGACAATTACATTACTACACTCTACTATACAGATATATTATTGATAGCGTTTCGATTACTTCTTCTTGTACTCAACAATAGTTTCTCAGTCTCTTCACTTAACAATTATCACACCACGGTTCACAACGGTGTATGGCATTCAGATGATGGATGTTCTTATTCAGTTCCTGTTCACTTATTGAATTCAGGCGATGGATGTGTCACCTTCACGTGACTATCCTTCCAGCATCGGGTCACTTGGTCCCTACACGGCCAGTTAGATCCCGGTTGCTTTCCTTTTTTCTTAGCAGCGTTGGCTCTGACCTGCTCGTCGAGACCTCTCGCTCGCTAATCTCTCTCTAGTCCGTTCGCTCGCTGGTGGCTCGCGTCGCCAGCGCCCTCTATAGTGCCGTCTATGTGGAAATTCCCACATATATATACATATATATAAATATCTTTCCATCTGAAAATACATCTAAAATTAAATTACTATACAGAACAAACTTTGTGGTATAGATAAGATAAGTATTCAAGTTTTAAGTAAGCCACCCAACAGTTTCACGAAATTGCTTCTCGCTTTTCCTGACCATTAGTGGAATGCCCATCTCCGTTTTGTCATTCAAAGTTCCTTCTCATGGAACCAACTTACACACTATTCAGCTAAATACGATGTTTCCTGTAATTGTTACATGTTCAATCCAGGTGAAGATATGAGGTCATTTGACGATACAGGATACTTACAAAACCTCCTAATGTGCATTTAAACTCGATTTACAAGTGAACGCTTACTAACTGTTCCCCCTTGCGTCTTATCATCTTGATTTGTTCCACACAATTCGAGGCACAGTAAACATTCTAGAAATACAGTTTGACGATGGAACTTTGGTCCGTTTCCATAAATGATATTTTCTTTTTTTAATAATAGTTATAACCTTTCGTACAATTGTAACTGTTATATTGCTTCCGAACTTTCATTTTCTTACCTATCGAAGCAGATAATAGCACCATTGTAGCATCAACTACCTTATCGTTTTTAAAAATTAATCTATTAGCTTCGCAAGATTAGAATACTTTTATAATTTCATTTGCTCTGTTCATTTTATTATTCATACGAAAGGATTCAAGTTTTGAATAGTTTTGATACATCTTTGACCTTCGAGAGCGAGACGGTAATAGAATATCGAATACTGTTAAATCAATTATTTATTTAATTACGTAAGTCACCTTGCATTTAATGAAAAAAAATCAATTATCTTATATTTTGAGATTCTTTACATGGTTTTATTCAAGATTTAACGTTGAGCAAATTCGCAGCTACTGTATTTTTTCCCTCGAATAACATTTTAGTATTTTATTGAAATTTAATAATTTTTCAAAGCAACAAAATTTCAAGCTATTTGGAATAAAAATAAATCCTTGGGGTCTTTTTTCCTGTGTTTTATTCTTGAATAAACCTTTGGAGGGAAATAACAGAGAAGGCAACATTATCTTTGTATTAGTATGTGATGATTGGCTTTCTCTTTTTGTTCTTTCTTCAGACTTCTTTGGGAAAAAGGAATCAAAGTTGATTTCATTTCTCTATCATTTTTATAATGTACATTTTATAGAAAACGTAATTGTGTGTTGGGTCATCAAAATATTCGAATCATCAGAGGAAATGCTCAAATATCATAGGCGGTTCACTGGTGTGCGATGTTTCAATCAATTATCTTTCTCTCATCGATGACAAATCAGTAAAAAACAACTTGAGATTTAATAACATACACAAAATACATCTTTACTCATTCATATATCGAAGATCTCTAAACACAACAAAAAAAGTTTTCATAAGCAGCGCCCTCTATACTGAGTGGGTTCTACCCTTTGACCCCATTTAATTTCCTATGGGGTTTATCTTAAGATCATTAAAATTCAAAAATAACACAAATAAAAACTATTTAATATGAAAATAATACCAATAAAATTCTTTCAATTTAATATCAATTTTAAAACCACACGCGTTATCAATAATGCCGAAAAATAAACATATATATATAATAGAATAATATAAAAATAAAGTTTAAAGAAATTGGTAAAAATATTCGAAAGTTTTTAAACTTGTTCTATAGTTGCAGGGTCATCCAGAATAGACAATGGTACGATTTTGTTGTTTGCTTTTCTTAAAATACCTGATGAGGTTTTAACTTCTACTCTCTCACAAGACCATCATTGCCAAAACAGATTTTTAGAATGCACCTCATAGGCCAGTCCATAGGTTTGGTGTTGGGGTCCTTCAAAAGAACATGCTGGTTTACCCTCAAGTTTGGATTCTGGACACTCCTTTTAGTACACACGGCTCTGAAGATGAGATAGATATTCGGTGCTTCAACGATTACAGAATTTATTTCAAAGGTTTTGAATAAGTTTCCACCTGAAATTATTAGACAACGAATCCGAAGCAATATAAGGTTCAGGAAAAGATAAAATAAGATTTCCCGTCAAAAAATGGCGTGGGATTAAATGGTTAAAAACATTGGCATCCAAAGAAAGTGGCGATAATGGACGAGAATTCAAAACTGCTTCGATTTGTGTTATAAATGTAGTGAACTCTTCAAATTTCATGACAGCTGATTTAGTCACCTTTGACAGAATGTGGCTCATAGACTTAATGCTTGCTTCCCACAATCCGGTAAAAAGGGGAGAAGCTGGAGGAATTGAGCTGTGCTCGCTAAATTGAGTCGGACTTCCAAATTTCATTCCAATCATTAAGAATGTTTCTTTCAACCTTGAAATTTGTTGCATCGTCTCTCCAGATGATGGACGGGTTGGTTCTCCTTGCAATAAATCGTCAGAGACATGTTAAAAAGGCTTCCGTTGTTAAATCGGAAACAACTTTTAAATGTGTGGCTTTCGTACAAAAACAAATGAATACGGCAATATATGATTTCTAAATCCCGTATCTCAAAAGTTTCGTAATCTTTTCAGATTTAGTTTTGTGATTATGGAACCTGTATAATTCAATCCGACCTTTGCAAAGGTTTGGAAGGCACAATTATGTGTGTCTTTCTGTAAATCTCTCATCATTTGTTTTATTGTTTTTTTTTCATACGAAAACATTTAATTCATTTATTTAACATTCTTCTAAAGCGGTCCTGACTAGCTCTCTCCAATAAAGCTCTCTTATTAAATATAATGGGGTTTGTAAGCCAGAATGTACAAATTTTTTGCGATAATGTTCAATTATTAAATCAGCGAAGTGATGAGCCTTTAGCAACAGTATTTGGTGTTTTTAAAATTCAGATAGGTTCGAACACATAATTTGTTGTTGTGCATAATATAAAACTGATCATATTCTCAATAAACATATACCAGCAAGCTCTTCGTTTCTATACTTATATAATATCTATTATAGAGATTTATTTCTAAACATGTTTGTATTTGGTTTACAGCAATTTGAAAGGAACGCTTAGTTTGTTCTTTCTCTATTGTTCGCTTTTTGAAGATAATAGGTTTATTTTAGCGCCACAAGGTTATTTTAAGTTGGCAAAATTGTTCATATTAAGAGACGTGTGATCCATGTTTATTAACTTAAACATCAGCAACACTTTTTATAAAAGTATTTTATTATCAGACGTAAATCTGAGGTTTATGATAAAGGTTTAGATGGGGTTGGCTGTACAAATTAGGCATGCTCAAGATTGGTACCAAGTGCGTGACTAAACACGTCAATTCGTGTAGAAACAGAATTTGGAAAATTGCTTTGTTCGCGAGATTTAATTTAGCTTCCGAAAAACAAACAAAGTGGCATATGTAATCACAGGGTGCTCGTAGTATTGGGTTTGTCGTATTATCAGATTTTTACACATAATAATTTGTATAAGACGGAAAAGGCTGGATGATTGTAAGTGGGTCGATCGCGATCGAATGATGGAACAATAAGACATTTTGGGGCGGACCGCTTGAAGATTAGTACTTAGTAATTATGTACCTAGATATATTCAAAATTAGCAGATTGTATGTGTAAACTAAGTTTTCTACTGACTATAACTACAAGAACTTAAGATAAAATCTTTTATTTTTCAGTGTGTATTGAGTTGTTTAATAACAAATGCATCACATTTGATATTATTATATTTGTGGCTATTATTAGTACGTTTGTATCTTGAGTTTTGCTTTAAACGTGGTCTTAAAAGTGTTTTTATTGTAATTATGTAATGCATGTAAGTATACATATATCGTATTTATTACTGAGTTACAATAAATATTGTAGACTTTTTTCTTAGATCACCACAGCTACGTCCTTGGGTAGACCGCAATACCCTGAAAAAATTAGAAGTAGCCCGTACCCCGGAAACGTTTGCTCATCTCTGCTTGATGGTTATTTGTATATTGCTCCCGGAAAAATTAAAAGCAATCAATGAATATACAGTTTTTACTCAAATGTAACAAAAAGAAAAATGGATTACTTCGAAAAAAAGAGCAAAGATACAGGTGAAGATATGTGACTTCTGTATACTTCAAATCAGAAATGCACCAACACTGAAATATTTGCGACCTAAAAAGAATGCTTATTTTCTCTATAAATGAATATAAAAGAACCTATAATGATGGACTATCCGGGAGGTCTCTCTCTAACTCGGAGTTTTTCCCATTCAGCCAAAATCGTCAATTTGAGATAGAATAACTCCTCTCCGCAAGCAAAAGTCACTTCTAAACAAAATATAAATAGTCGGGGAGATAGAAAATAGATGTTAGGTGAACCATACAGCCCTGCTACTGCTACCTGAATTGTAGTTGCTTGTTCCTGAACTGGAGTAGAGAATTATAGTTGTTTAGTTATTCAAAAATATTGGAAAATTTCTCTGGCAAGTTTAGAGGTTGCATCTCATTAAAGACAAATATGTATTATTCATTATATTAGCTTATTGCCTTGTCCACATATTGTGGAGTCAGGTTTAACATTGGATTAATAAAAATGAATTGCTGTGATTATCTATTGGTCATCATTTGGTGTCTGATAGATAATCCCAACAATTCATTTTATTGTCTTAATGGCGTCCCAATCACTACTGATTTCGGACCTCTCCCCCTTCCCCTGTGAGTATCTTGTTAAGAAACGTTATTTCCACCTTATTTAACATGAGAAGGAGGTACGATGAACAAGCCTTTAATAATTTTGTACACATCTAGATGAATTGTTTATGAACGTTGTATTTCATTGCAACATGGGAACTACTGGCGACACCTGAGTTGGCACATCATTCTACGAACTTCAACACTCAGCAGTTATACATAGCGAATATCATATAAAGTTTTAAAAAATGTGTGTATGCTTATCACGATAGAAGAAAAAACTTCTCTTATTTATTCTAGACAAGATAATCCAACTGTTCGGATGTATTGCGTCTTTTTCTGTTTGTTTGCTTCTTGCAACATTTTTGCATGCGAGAGTTAAATAATTCTCTTTTTAATGTCCATTCATCGGTGAATTTGTTTATTCCATTCATTTTCTGTAAAGAGAAATGTTTAAATAATTATGCATTCTTATATATTTATATATGCAATTTACACTCATGTCCATAAATTAAGGATAATGAAGTTCAGGCAAAGAAAGAGACAGAAGTAAAACAAATCTGACTTATTTGTAAAGTCTATTTATTAAACAAAAGGTAAAGAGCAAAAAAGATGCTATACGTTTGACATAATTAATAAAAATTGCGATTCTTACTCCCTGGAGTAATTTCAAAAAAGAACTAATTTACAAAAAACAGTATAACATGGTTAGTATGATGGTTAATACGGAGTATGTCTCCCGGGCGATGCAATACAGGCCTTACAATGCCTACGCATGCTGAGTATCAAATTATCAATCTGATCTTGGGGAATATTACACCACTCATCAAGCAATGCCCTCCGAAGTTCCGGTAGACAGGTGGGAGGGGGTTGAGGGGCTGCAATTCGTCGGCCAAGCATATCCCAGGCATGCTCTATTGCAGGGCTTTTTAAACTGTGGGTCGCGACCCCCCTGGGGGTCGCGAGACTACTGAAAGGGGGTCGCAAAGATCTGATACTTTTCAATCATTATAAATAAAATTTTAAAATTAGTATACACACTACGTACAAATATAAATACAAATAAAAATCATACAAAATACTATTGTAGTTTTATTATAACTATTTTTTGAAAAAAGTGGCAATGCAAAACTGTTATGTAGGGCCTATAAATGAAAATATGGAAGTAGCATTTAAAATAATAAATACAACGCGCTCCTCGATTTTCAACTGAACGTTCGACATTGATGTCTGGCCGCCGGCGTCAGTGTTTGCAAGATAACTTAGTGATTATAAGTACCCAGACGCCGCGTCGCCTTACAGCTTACACATACAATACGGAAGCATAATCAAGCTAGGCTAGGCGAATCGGCATATTATTTTTATAAAAGAATAATAAAAAAAATTAAATGAAAGCTTCTTTTTCGGCGTCTTTGTGATACGGTGCCTTTGTGCGCTGCACACTTTGAACACGCCTGCGTCGGGGTTGATCTGATCGTAATTTGTTGTCATTGCACTGGTAAAGATTCGAGTGTAGTTATTTTTCTGTTTGTACTTCAGTTTGGACTCAGCTTTGTCTTCGTAGTGACATGTGTGTATTTACTGTGTAATTTTCCGTTGGTGTTTTTAATTATTACGTTAAAGTTCAACTACATTTTGTTTAATTATTTACTATTATTTAACCATCATGGATAAATGGCTAATTAAAATTCCAACTAATAAGTCTGCCACGCCGTCACAACCAAGTTGCAGTGCTTCAAATCTGACTTCTAGCAAAACAAAA
This sequence comes from Trichonephila clavata, assembly GCA_019973975.1. NCBI lineage: Eukaryota > Metazoa > Arthropoda > Arachnida > Araneae > Nephilidae > Trichonephila > Trichonephila clavata. The sequence goes on from BMAO01034547.1 coordinate 18,443, forward strand.
AAAAAGAAAATATGACGAATCATATTTGCAGTATGGCTTCACATGCTCTTCTCACAACAATGAAGAACAACCAGTGTGCTTAATTTGCAAAGAAGTTTTGGCTGCAGAAAGCATGAAACCGTCAAAACTGCAACGACATTTGAATACTAAACATGCAACGTTATCAAAAAAGCCAATAGAATATTTTGAGCGTCTTTTGCAAACATCAAATAAAGAAAAGAACACTTTGGAGAAGTATGTTACTTTGAATGATAAATATCTATTGGCATCGTATGAAGTTTCGTATTTGATAGCAAAAACGAAAAAGCCTCTTACTATTGGAGAGCAACTTTTACTACCTGCAGCTATAAGAATGTCTGAAATTGTTCATGGAAAACAGTATGCTGCTGAAATTAGTAAAATTCCATTATCAAATGACACTGTGTCCAAAAGAATTTCAGACATTAGCAATGATCAATTTCAACAGCTTCTTATGAGGCTTAAAGACAGCTCAAAGTTTGCAATACAACTGGACGAGTCGACAGACATTTCAAAAATAGCACAGTTGTTACTTTTTGTAAGATATATTTATGAGGGAAGCATTCATGAAGATATACTGTTTGTCGTCCTCTGGAAGGTCATACTCGTGGAAAAGATATATATAAAAAAGTAAATGAGTTTTTTGAAAAAGAAGGATTAAATTGGAAAAATTGTGTTGGTGTGTGCACGGACGGTGCTGCAGCAATGACCGGACAAGATCTTGGTTTTACAGCATTTGTTAAAGCTGGAAATGATCATATTACATTTACACATTGTATGATTCACCGAGAGGCACTTGTTAAAAAAATTGCACCAGAATTAAACACTGTGTTTTTTGATGCAGTCAAAATCATGAACTTTATTAAAAGTCGAGCACTTAATAGTCGATTGTTTAAAAATTTGTGCATTGATATGGATTCGGATTATACAAGTTTATTGCTACATACTGAAGTTAGGTGGCTATCAAGAGGTCGAAGTTTGAAACGATTATTAACTTTAAAAGATGAAGTTCTTATATTTCTAACAGAGCAAAATTCTAATTTGGCCGATTATTTTCACGATAATTTATGGCTTCTCAAGCTATGCTATTTGGCAGATATTTTTGATAAAATCAATGATATGAATTTATCAATGCAGGGAGTCTGCGTTAATATGTTTATGTTAAAAAATAAACTTGAGGCCTTTGTTAAAAAAATTCTTATATGGAAGAACAGAGTGGAAAGTGGATCGCTCGAAATGTTTCCATTTACTGACGAGTATATAATTAGTAACAATATTTCAAAAAAGATACTCCTATAACAAAAATTATAGTTAATCATTTGAAGGATATAGAAGTTTACATGCATAGGTATTTTCCCAATGATATCGATACACAACAATGGATTTGCAATCCATTTTCAATTGAAATGGAAGAAATTAATTTTTTAAACTTCAAAGCACAAGAAGAATTTGCGAATTAACAATGATACTACCTTGCGACTCAGATTTTCTCAAGTGCCTGTGCATGAATTTTGGATAGAAATCAAATCAGAATATCCCCTACTATCGGAAATGGCAATGAACAAATTACTGCCATTTTGTACAACATATTTATGTGAATCAGCCTTTTCCACATTAACTTACATAAAATCAAAATACCGTTCAACTTTAATAAACGTTGAAAATTTATTACGATCTGCAATAACTCAAATTGAGCCTAGATTTAATTATTTGTGTAAAAATAAACAATCACATCCGTCACAGTAATATTGTTTGATGTTAATAATATGTTTTTATTAAAAAAATTGTTACAAAAGTTTATTTTTTCTATTGAATATATAGATATAGTTTTATGTTTTCTTATAAAAAAATTGTTACAAAAGTTTATTTTTTCTATTGAATAAATATATATATAGTTTTATGTCATTCTATTTATTGTGTTTTATTACGACCGATATCCCGTCAACGTTTCCAATTATATATATGTGAAATGAATGGGTACGTATTCTTTAATCCTTATTTTATTTACATTGTAAAATAGTGCGATATTACATCTACATCTACGGTTAATATATATTTCATTATATGGAGGAGGGGGTCGTTTAAAATTTCCTAAGCTTGAAGGGGGTCGCTATATAAAAAAGTTTAAGAAGCCCTGCTCTATTGGATTCAAGTCCGGTGAGTATGCTGGCCAATCCATACGGGTGATATCCTCCGATTGAAGGCATTCGTCTATAATGTTTGCACGGTGAGGACGGGCGTTGTCATCCATAAACAGAAATTCAGCATCCATGGCGCCCCGAAACAAACGTACATGTTGTTCCAGAATGACATCCCGATAGATGTGGCCTGTCATCGTTACACTCTGAACATGCAGGTCAGTTCTGGAACCAAGAATAATTTCTCCCCAAACGAGCCATCCTGCACCACCGTAACGTTGTCGTTTAATGGTGTTCTCTTGGTGGTAACGGGTACCTAGCGCTCTCCATATAAAAGTCCGGTGAGAATCAGACTACAAACTAAACCTGGACTCGTCGGAAAACATCACACAAGACCACTGTTGCGGTGTCCACAATGCATGTCTCTACTCCAGGTTAATCGCAGGCGACAGTGAGTTGCGGTAAACATCTGACAGGCCTACGAGCATATAGACCAATGTGCCTAAGCGCTGTACACGGTCTGCCTTGAAATTGTCGTACCGGTAGCTGAAGAGAGCTGACGAGATAGGTCTGATGCTGTGCTCCGTCTGTTTCTTTTGACAGTAACTGCCAAATACCGGTCCTCATTCGGCGTTGTAACTCGGGGGCGACCTGTGCTGTAACATCTACTCAGATTACCATCATCTTGGAATCGTTGCAAAGCCTGGAGAGGACACTCTGGTGATTCCAAGTTCCTCGGATACTTCCAGCTGGGTACGTCCACATTCAGTCGTCCGATAACTCTACCACGTAAAAAATCATCCAAATGCTTCCTTTGTGCCATAACTATGCGGTTATTGCACTGAAAGGCTTTTAAAGCGCTTGTGAACAATTTTACTTCTTTGCCACCATTCCTTATATGCCCCTCTCTTGCACTCTCGTCATTGTGACGTACTATCCGCGCCATCTGGTGGTTTCCTGCAATTTGCATATTCTTCTTCAAGATGTGTGTGATAATTCTACAGGTGAAATTTTTATTTTAGAGTTCAATTTCTGTGTGATTATGAATTATCCTTAATTTATGGACATTAGTGTAAATGTCAATTAGTCTTTATATTTAGAAATATTTATTTGATAATTACTTATGTAGATTTTATTTATATAATATGTATGTTTATATGGTACTTACGTACTATCACAACAATCGTTCGAGATAACTCGCCAAGTTATTCCTTATGTGTCGAAAGCGCTGAATTGGCAACCACGGGCTTCCTTTCATATAATGTCGCCAATACCGTTGCACTAATACGTAAGTACCGTTTACATAATTTAAAAAGCCGGAAACTATGTAAGGCTAGGAAAACTTATGCCTTGGGATCCATTTACTTTTCTTAAAATCTCTAATAAAACAAAGTAGAGGGTTCGTACTTTTTCACAATTAATGCTTTTACTTTTTCATAATCTGTCTGCTGTCACCATTAATATAAACCAAAATATTGGCAACTTTCTTGCCAGTTAACTAAATTACAATTTCAGATTTTAATTCTTGGTAATTTGGCACATTTTTATGCTTAAATACTCTTTCTACTAAATAAAAAAATTATACCCCGCTTCGTTACTTCTTATATTTTCAATCTCCTATACATAAGAATAATCTTTTTTTTTCTCGCTTGCGTTTCTCTCGTTCACTCGTTGGAGTTGAGTGGAAGTGAGCTACATGACATCAATATTTAAATGAAGAAAATAAGATTTCATGATAAATAGTGTGTATGAAATTTTACTAAAAAAAAACACGCGCATAAAACGGCAAGTAAACGCGCGTTGCCGACCCGAGCACAATTTTCGACTGGAGCCGAATGACCGTAACGCACCCGAACCTGAAACTTCATTTAAGTTCCTTCAGCAGAATGCAGCAAAAGAAGTTATAACTATAGTAATGACATCTGAATGCTCCAATCCAGTAACCGGAAACCAACATGAGTATGTGCAGCGCACTTTCCATTGAATTTAGTCAAAAACCAAGTGCCTATGTCTTCCCCCTCCCCAAATATCGATATTTTTAATTCCTTTAATCTATATTTTTATCGTATGGTTATAATATAAATGTTGCGTGCACCACTGAACACTGAATTTAAGCTTAAATAATAGCTTTCAGTTTGATTTAAAAATTATCAAATGTTTTGCAAAATCTGGCTCGTCAGCAAGTTTACTAAAGTAAAATAAAAAGTAATGAATTCTCTGGAAAACTGCGCATGGAATTAATTTAAAAATCGAAGACAATATTTTGCAGCAAATAATCGTTTAATAATGATATATGTTGAAATAAAGAATAAAAAGAAATTACTATCTTTCCTGATATTTCCACAAACTTATACTTTCCGATGAATCATCACGAATATCGCAATTATCAGGGGGGAAACCCATCGATTTTCGAAGTACTAACTTGATATATTCTAAATTAATGAGTAATAAAAAAAATGTTAAACTGGTATTTTTGGTTACATTAATAAAGTATATTGCATTTATATTTTTCTTTTTTCTTGGATCATTTACAGAAGAGAGAAAAAAAAGGTTAGTAGTAAAAAGAATGAGCACATCGTTCCAGTTAATTTATAAAAAATGTAAAGGTAAAAAGGAAACAAAATTATTTATTCATTATTTTGCTTTATTTAGTTATCCTTTTTAAGGCATTATTATTATTTAAGTAATTAATTATTATTATTGAAGGCATTATTTAATTATCATTTTCTTTGGTGCCGCCTGTGTTTGCTGGTGGGCTATCCCCGATCCAACTTTTTTTTTTTATTTCCAAATGTGGATTACAAGACAACTGCAAACAAAATGAGAAACAGAGAATATTGACAAAAAACAAGGGTCAACACAAAAAACAATAAAAGAAAAATAAGAAAAGAAACACAAGTTCACAGTATAGTCTATAAATCACACATTTTGTGTCTGACCTCCCAATATCTGCTCCACATGGATCCAGAGCTGAGTGCACAGCAGCGTGCCAAATGAATGGCGTCCATTTCTTCATTGGAGTCGCACAGTTTACAAAATGGACTCTGCACAATGCTTATCATGTTTAGATGCTTGGACAGGCAATCGTGGCCAGTGGCGATTCGAAAATTGGCCACAGCTTTATCTCGTGGCCATTTTGGAATGCGAAGGAGTTTGCTAAACTACACTTTTTGATTATTCTTTTGGTTGAATTTAGACCAGAAGTGTTCTCTGTAGTATTTCTTTATGATTCTTTTGACTCTACGAAAAGGAACTGTATTGTTAGAGGTTTGAAAGATTTTTGTGCCTTTCTTCGCCAAGCAATCGGCATTTTCATTCCCATCAATGCCACAGTGCAACGGAATCAATTGCATGGCAATGTCTACATGCACTGAAGTAAACTCCCAATTACACTTGACATTTGAGAATATCCTCTGATAAAGGTGCCTCGATGGTAGATATTGCTTGGAGGGCTGACCTTGAATTATACAAAATAACTACGTTTGAAAGACGACCTTTGTGTTTTAGAGATATACGTATAGCTGCAATTTCAGCATCAAAAGCAATGCTATGAATTCCTATTGGTGTATAGAAGGAGAATAGGTTGCAGCAAACTCCAGCATCTGCATTACTGTTATCTATCAACTTGGAACGATCCGTATAAATGTATAGCCATTCATCTTCAGAGTATAAAGCATCCAAAGTCTCCAGAAAAAGGATCCTTAGGATTTGGCTAACTGTTTCTTTCTTTTGGGCCTAATGGAGCAGCTCTGTTGAAAGTACAAAGTCATAGCTTTCAGTCGGGCAGAAAGATTTTATTAGATCTTCTGGTTCGAAATGAAAACTATGACGCTGTTTAAGAGCAATAACTTTCTGAAGGAAGCCTCTCTGAGAACTAAGATTTCTGTTGGTATAGCATAAAGAATACTTCCAAAGGGATAGGCATTCTGGGATTCTTGTAATTTTCTCCCAAATAATAAAGCCCGTTCTTCTATAATAGATTTACCAGGCATTTGATGGGTTGATAACAACAGAGCCTCGATTGGTGTCGATTTCGCAGCTCCCGTAATTAGCCGTAATGATCGGTTATGGAACACTTCTAGGATATCAATGACCTGTTTAAATGCAGCAACCAAAGGCTCGCAGCAGTAGGTAATGAGTGGCAGAATGTAAGCGTTATATGTTAATTCTAGAGTTGTTTTAGAACAACCCCATTTCGAGCCGAGCAATTCTTTTCAAAAGACTTAACCTCTTAATCGTGCATTCCACGGTCATTTCAATGTGTTGTCTCCATGTTAGTTTTCGATCGAATCTAATGCCCAAATATGAGAAACAATTTGTGTGAAGAACATTCATTCCTTGGTATGAAAGGTTCAGTTGCAATGGCTGAGAGAGAAAGTCTGATAGAATGTTTTATGCTGATTTACTTTCATGTTATTATCTTGGCACCAATGATCAAGGATATATATATCCAAAGCTTCATTCAAGATTGCCTCAGACTTCTCCTCAGCATGATATTTAGGCGTTTTTATCCCTGATCCAACTAATAGCAAGTAAATATTTAATGAGTGAATGCTCAACAATTTTAGCTCCGCTTTGTTTTTAGTACAGTGTGGGAAGAAACTCTACAAAAGGAAATTCCAGGAACAGAAGATGAAACATTTTATAGAAAGTATGTGATCGTTGCGTTCTTTCATTATAATATTGTAATATTTGTTTTGAAAACAAAAATCACTGTCTAATCTCAACGATAAAAGATTCTGTAAAATAAATATTGACAAATTATATGATTTCTAGTAACAAAAATCAAGCGTGGATGTATTATTTTCTCCTCTTTTTGCGATTATAAAGCAAAGTATTTGCATTTTGGAGAATCGAATATGTATAGCAATAATTAATTGATGAAAATTAACTAAAAATTTATACAAACGAATAATAATGAAGACGAAACAATCTTCTGTTGCAAGGATTGTCCAAAAATATTGCTAAAGGATGTAAACAGATTTGATTTAAACTTACTTTATTTTCATTGAAATAAAAATCCTGTTGACAAATTGAAAAACTAACAAATACTTTTTTAAAATTTGTTGTGAAGTTGCAGATATATTTTTATATTCTGTTACAGTTATGTTTTCAATTGTTGCTGCTTTATGTGTCTTGTTTTTTTTATTTATTATTTTTTTTATTTAGTTGTGGATAATGCAGTTTGTATGGTAATTTGATTTAATGTATATTCCATTTTATTTTTGCTTTGCTTCTCATGTTTATGATTTTAACACAATGTCTCATTTTTTACCCGAAAACCGTTTTTGATAAAATGTTTTACATAACGCGAGTTATTCGATATATTAAGTCTTTTTTTATACCTACTTTTCTTAAGCCCTGTGAACAAAAGTGGAGCGTTTGGAACAGAAACCGACCGAAATTTAACAAGAATAAAGCACCTAACTTATGCTGCCATCTATATGTTCTATGTGAAATTAAAGATTCTTTCCATGAGTTCTTTTATTACGTTGTGTAATGCAAAAGTAGTCTCTTTTTTTCAAAAAAATGACTTAACTGTAGTTAATAGTTAAATAACTATAACTGCACTTCGATTTTAAACATGTTCTTTATTTATCTTTATTTATTTATTAGAAATTTCTTACGAATATTTCTGAACATATATTTTTTCTGCTTTCGATATTCTTAAGAAGTTTTGATCCCTGAAATTGTGGAAAAAATTAAACCCTTTATTATAGTATATAATTAGATAACAGGCAAGATTTTTTAAAATCAATATAAAAAGAAGAGAACTTTAATTTTTAACTGAAATATTCTTTCTTTTACTCCATCATTAACAAAAAGGCTTGAAAGTTTTTTTATACGCAATTGTGATCCCATCAGAGAGAGAGAGAGAGAGAGAGAAGCAATTTTAAATTTGATTCTGAGCCAAATTTTGTTTCAATGCTATTTTTACCTTAAATAGTATATTTTATTTGTAGAAAGTTTGTGAAAAGATCTCTGCGAAATAAAAATCAATTAATTTTTCATTAACTTGCTTAGGAAAAAAAGATTAAAAATTAAATTTCGCAAATTTCCGGCTTAAAATACCTGGATATAAATTAAAAGCTAAAAGTAAATTCAAAAAATAAATCCTAATATTATAATGAAAATCATAACTTTAACATTATAAAAATAGATAAGATTTGTAAAATAATTTGTAATATTTTTTGCCAGAAGAATAACGTAAGTTTTATAGCCATCCGTACGAATTTTGTAATATGATATCATGGAATCTAGGGGTAAAAGAATATGCGAAAATTTAATTCTGGCGGATGCATGTTTAATTTTTTTTATATAAATGTCCTTTATACGACTGCTAATTTCTCTATGAAATGATTTATTGTTCTGAAAATGTTCAATAAGCACATAATAAAAATATTTACAAATTATTGCAAATACATAATTGTCAGGCATTTTATCAATATACATAATAATATAAAATTTTTTAAAATTTTTAATTATCTATTTAATGTTCCAAAATGTAATTTCATGAGCCCTTTAAACAATTGCATTTAAATTCCTGAAATACATCCAAAGGTAAATCATATTTATCTGCATATATTAAATTAAATTTACTTAAATTTCTATCAATCTGTTGCTTAACTGTGCTATTGTTGTTAGAAATAATTAATCGTAAAAACCAGTGTATTTTTTCACATAAATAATACCTTTTAAAAAATATAGTTTCTTTAATAATATCCAAGTTACCAGTTACTGTATGTTGGCGATGCTCATTCAATGCATTAACCGCAATCCAAACATTTTCAGCCCTGTACATTTTGAGAGACTAGACAATTACCGTAACTGAAGATTAACCTTCTCATTGTTTTGTTATAATAGAGGCTTTTTCAATTTTAACTTTCCTAACTGTAAAAAGTGACGAATGTTTATTCAAAACACTAGTAAGATTTAGTCAGAAGAAATGTACTGTATTCATTTTAGAAGCAATAACTTTATTATTTTATATATTGAATTAAAGAATTAAGAAGCTTTTTTTTATAACATGCAAAGATTTGTACATATATGATTCCTGTGGCGTAACGGAAAATAATTGGGTCCCCCCGCAAGGTGAGGTCTTGGGCCCCACAACCTGGATCTTTATATCTAATATATAAAATTCTCGTGTCACAGTGTTTGTAACCAAACTCCTCCGAAACGACTAGACCAGATCTTACGAAATTTTGTGCGTATATTCAGTAGGTCTGAGAATAGGACGTAAACTATTTTTCATTCCGATATTGCAATTAGTTAAAAAGATATTAATTAAAAACCTTACAACGCCTAATTGTTTTACCCCTGCGGGTTGTTTACTTGGCAGAACTTCCGTTCCGTTTCGGCCGAGCGGTGATCCGACTTTTCCCACCATTTTAAAATTGCCATTCAATTTTCGGTGTTGAAATCAGACAAAAAATAATTACAGAATCGGAAAGATCATTTATTTCGTCACAATACGACATAATATTTTTTGCAAAATAATGATATTTTCTATTTTTTGAGAATTTTTTAAGAAAGGGTTAAAACTGATGCGTTTTTATGCAAATTATTTCTAAATTGTTGCGTAAGAATTTGTTTTCATGTTATTAAAACGATATTATACACTAAATAACTTCAAGCCTTTCTCTTTTAGATCCAGTCATTTAAAAAATAAAATTCCCAAATCTTTTTTTTAAAAGAACTTTTAAAAATCACTCCAAATTTTTACTAAACATTAAATAACTTCGTCATTTATGAAGGTAATCGCACGAAACTTTTTCCCGATGTGTAAAAAAATATTTTCCGTAATATGTATTAAGATTGAAAAAATTGCTTAAAAATTACGGATTTAAAAATTTTTTTTGTGATTTCCGTAAAAAACCGTTTTTGCGAGAAATAATTTAAACAGCATTTTTTGTACATTTTTTATTTCAAAGTATTTTATTTTTGCAATTAATTTGTTGAGTTTGAAAGCATTAACTTAAAAATTATGCCCTGAAAATAAAAAAATTAATAAAAAATACGCGATTTTATATTTAGCCAAACCTTGGAATCGAAAAATAGTTTTGCGCCAAAGACCTTTGAACTGTTTCACCGTCGACCGCATCTAACTCAAGGGTTACACTAAAAAGTTCTGCCTTAAACAGGGGGAAATCAGTAAATTTGGCGAGTAAAAAAAAAAAAAATGAAAAAGTTATTTTTGCTTCAATTTTCATCATTTTTACTTATGCATTCAATACATTTCTGAGACTTATTTAAAATATTTATCAGTATCAAAATTTTTGTTCTCTTTCCTAAAACTTATAGTTTACTTTAAAATAATGCCTAATGTATAAATATTTTTTTTGGCATATAATTTCATAATAAAAACGCAAAATTTGCCCATTTCGAAATTTTTTTTGAATTATTCAGTTAAATAAGCATAACTTCCTTAGAAAAAAATAAAAGCTATGTTCAAATAAAAAAATTCTTCATTATTAATTGCGTGTTATTAATATATCAAAAATCACTAAATTGGCATGTCACAATTAATTGCTAAATGAATATTTTTAATCAATATTAGTATAAAATAATTAATTTTTGTTTTGTATTTTATGAATTCTTCTAAAATGAATAAATATAAATGAATTTAAATGAAAATGATTTTTAAAAAGTTCATTGATCATTTAGAATCAGTGATTAAAAAAATAAAATGCCGAAATCTTTTTTTTTTAAGAATTTTAAAAAAAAAACTTTTTTAAAAAACAAAACAATGATATTTTGCAATGATTTTTTTCTAAAATGAATCAAAATCGTTGCGTTTAAATAAAAATGATTTTTAAAACTTTTAGAATCAGTGATTTAAAAAAATAAAAAGCGAAAAACTTTTTTGAACAAATTTTAACAAAACACTCAAAATACTTAAAACAATAATTTAATAATTTCCTCTTTTATAAAGATAATTGCATGAAACTTTTTTTCCGTGTGTCGAAAATTGCAACGAAAGAATTGAAAAGTGAGTGATTTATAAATTCGCACTGTTCGCCTATTCGAGGGTTTTAGGCAACGGATCTCGAAATTTTCAACCATGGTCAAGTGACGAGGACGACATCTAAGCTTTTACCCACCTCTCCTAAGTACCACACCGCACCAACGCAAGAACAAATTTCGAAAAAGGGAGTTTTAATGTCATAGTTAAAGAAAAATCACTCACATCGCGCATACACACACATGAGTACTATCGTCCTGAGGGAAACAGGAAATTCCCATGGGGATTAAGTTATTCACTGGTAAAAGCCCGTGCAACGCCGGGCTAAGCGGAGAGGAAAGAAAGAAAGAAGTAAAAGTAATTTCGAGAAATAATATTGGAAGTGCTGATTTTGTGAAGAGAAGGGAAAATGTTAAACGAGAAAGCCGCGACACGCACTCACGGGCCATAC